>CAUYQV010022178.1:0-18771 GCA_963574575.1 Galagoides demidoff
GCCTGTGGTCCCAGCTACTTGGGAGGCAGAGGCAGGAGACTCGCTTGAACCCAGGAGTTGGAGGTTGCTATGAGCTGTGATGCCATGGCACTCTACCCAGGGGGATAGCTTGAGGCTTCATCTCAAAAAAATAAAAAAAAAAAAATAAAAAAAAGAAATGAAATAAAAAAATAGATGTATCTACTGTTGGAGATGTCAAAAACTCTCAATATTTGATAGAACTAGGTAGAAAATGAGCAAGGATACAGAAGAACTCAACATCATCAGCAAACAACAGGGTATCATTGACATTTATGGAACATTCCACCCAACACAAGTAGAATACAAAATATATATCAAAACAGAACACAGTCTGGGTCCTAAAACAAACTTCAAAAAATCTGAAAGAAATGAAATCATATGGAGTATGCTATGTGACCTCAGTGTAACAAACTAGAAATGAATAATACAAAGAAAACAGACAAGTCTTTAAAAACTACAAACTGAACATCACATTTCTATGTAACTCATGGGTCAAAGAGGAAGTGTCAAAGGAAACTAAAAAAATATGTTAAATTGAGTCAACATGGAAATACAGCATACTAAAATCTGTGGGATACAGGTACATCAGTGCTGACAGGGGAATTTATAGCAGTCACTGTTTCTAGTAGAGAAGAGAAAACATCTCAAATCAATAATTTAAGCTCCCACCTTAACAAATCATAAAAAAGAAAAGCAAGATAAATACCAAGCAAGCAGAAGGAAGAAAATAAAAAAGAATAAAAACCAGTAAAACTGGAAACAGAAAAAACAATAAAGAAAATCAATGAAACAAAAAGCTGGTTATTTAAAAAGATAATTAAAATCAACAAACCTGTAGAAAGATAAATAAAGCAAAATAGAAAGACACAGATTACCAGTATCAGGAATAGAACAAAGGATATATAGGTGGTCCTTGGGTTATAGATAAGATATGTTCCTGAGAATGTCTTCAGTTTGGATTTGTATGTAACTCGGATCCTTAGTGAATAGTGCATATATGGTAATAACAATACCATAATGGCTCATATGTGGTAATAATAATAGAATATAGGGTGGTGCTTATGGCTCAAAAGAATAGGGCACTGGCCACACATACGGGAGGTGGCAGGTTCAAACCCAGCCCCGGCCAAAAACTGCAAAAAAAAAAAAAATAATAATAATAATACTTTCATTGGAGCACTGCCTTTCACATGTTCTGGTATTCTCACTTTATCCTTTTGTAACTGTTCTCACAGCTTAGACTGAAGTCTAATGCTTTCCCAGTGAAAGACAGCATTTGGTCTTTCTCCTAACCTTAATTATTTCTACTTTCTTTTCCACTGTAATCAGTATCCCTTCTCTTTGCTACAGGCTTACTGGGACTTGTAGTGGACTTCTGCTTTGGAAGTATGGTCATAAGGGTAAGCACTGATTCACAAAATCAAAAAAGTTAAACAGTGATGCTGTCTGTGCCCAAGAGACCCTATAAATAATGAGACCAGCGGCTAGTGTATAATGCTAAGCCAATAAACCACTGCCTTACACCATGTGGGTTTGTTCACATGTGTGAAAGAAACTAGTTTCTGAATTATTAATTCAATTACTTAATTATAAATTATCCTTATGGGGAGCCTTGGCAGCTGGTTTATAAGTATGGAATGCCACATGTCAGGTCATCCACAATCCAGGGATTGCTAGTAACTACTCATACAAACCTTTCAGACACCAAAAAGGTGACGGCAGAATACTAAAAACAAGCCTACACACATAAAGTTGACAACTTAGATAAGGTGGATCAACATCTCAGCTCACTCAGCATCAAATAGATAACTTGAATAGCTCTAAGTTTAAGGAAACTAAACTTCCAATTTTAAAACTCTTATTTTGGGGGGGGTACAATGTGATTTTTTTAAATCAAATCATAGCTATGTACATTAATGCAATCATGGGGCACAATGTTCTCATTTTATATACCATTTGAAATATTTTCATCAAATAGTGGAGAAGTCTACCAAATATTTAAAAAAGAATTAACAGCAATTCTACACAATCTCTTCCACAAAGCAGAACTGTACGGAACACTTCCCAACCCATTTTATGAGGCCAGTATTACCTAGATACCAAAACAAGAAAAAGAGAATATAGAAATGAAAACAACAGACCAACATCCCTTATCCATTCTTACTCAAATGTCCTTAACAAAATATTAGTAAATGAACTCAGTAATACATAAAATATGTGTACACTATAACCGATGGGGTTATTCTATGGATTCAAGGCTCGTTCAACATTAAAAATAAATGTAATTCACCATATTAGCAGGCTAAATAAAAAAAATCACAATCATAAAAGGTATTTGACAAATCTCAATACTTACTCATGTTAAAATTTTGTATAATCTGTAACAGAAAATAATCGATAAGTTGAACTTCATTAAAATAAAAAAAAATTTTTTTTTGAGACAGAGTTTTACTATGTTGCCCTTGGTAGAGTGCCATGGTGTCACAGCTCACAGCAAGCTCCAACTCCTGGGCTTGGGCGATTCTCTTGCCTCAGCCTCCCAAGTAGCTGGGACTACAGGCGTCCGCCACAATGCCCGGCTATTTTTTGTTGCAGTTTGGCCGGGGCCAGGTTCGAACCTGCCACCCTCAGTATATGGGGCCCATGCCCTACCCATGAAGCTACAGGTGCTTCCCCAGATTAAAAACTTTTGTTTTGTCAAATATCTTATCTTGTTAAAGAGATTGAAAAGACTAGCTATGGACTGAGAGAAAATATTTTCAATCCATGTATCTGACAAAGACTGACATCTAGAAGATATGAAGAAGGCTCAAGCTAGTAAAGACATCCAGATGATCTGATTAGAATAAAGGTAAAAGACACTGAAGACATAATTTACCAAAGAGGAGAGAAAATAAGCACATAAAAAAATGTTCATCATCACTAGCTATTAGGGAAATGTAAATTAAGGCCATAAGGAAATATCACCAGCCACATATTAGAAGAGGTAACATAAAAATTACAGATAATACCAAATGCTATCAGGGATGTGGAGAAACTGAGCATTCACAATAACAAAACAGCAATTTAGGTTTTGAAACATTGTGCTTAGGGAATTGTTAAGAGAATAATAGCCTAAATGTGGTTAAATTTGTAAGAATTGGTTATTAACACATTGACTGCCACAATAGAAAGACAATTTTTTTACTTGGAGTCATGGTGCTTTATTAGATTGAATACATTAATTGCCACGTGAGTTGTACTTAATTCATGCTAGTTTTGAGCCCAGCACCTTGTGAAGCATATGCAACACTGTGGCCCCAAGAGGAAAAACCTTTTCTTTCTAGTGTAGCAGTCATTGTGCAAGTCTCTCTAGTTCTGTTCCATACATGCTTCACAAGGCCCTGGGCACAAAACTAGCATAAGTTAAATACAACTCACATGGCAGTTAGTGGTTTAAATAAGTTCTGTTTCATGACCTGAATAGGATGAATTTAGAAGGCTCTAGTCCAGGGGTCCTCAAACTTTTTAAACAGGGGGCCAGTTCACTGTCCCTCAGACTATTGGAAGGTGGGACTGAGGGCCCCAGGACAAGTCAGCTGCTAAGCAGGACAGGCAGCAGTGACAAAAACACCTGGCAGACCAGATCAATGTCCTAGGCGGGCTGCATGTGGCCCGTGGGCTGTAGTTTGAGGATGCCTGGTTATATTTTATATTATGGTAAGTAGACATAAATATGCAATAATGGCAGCTAATCACACCTCTTCACAATTTGATTCCAAACCCTGAAATATCAAGCTTTTACTAATATCTCTAAGATAATATCAAACAGCAATGACTTTGTAAAATGGTAATATCATTTAAAAATTTCTTTAGAACCCAGAAAAAATTATACTGGATTGCTCAGAGGCAGATATTCTAAGCTAACATTTTGGAAGACAAGGTAATTTTTCAACTCTTCCACAGAAGACAGGGAATTTACTTAGTGGTAATAGTTGGTATGAATCTCGAGCAAGCTTAGATCCTGAAGAACCATTTTTTCCTACACCTCTGCATCATAACAGTAATTTTGCACCATTTTCTTCAAACTGCAGACAATGCTGAAAGAGCAGGTAGGACTCACCAATTGTAATCCAGTCGAGATTGGTGAAGTTGCTGTTGCTTCAGGAGAAGCTTTGTCTCCTGCTGGGCCAGCAGATGCTGAAGGCGCTCCTTTTCAAGTTCCAGTTCCATTTTCTGAAGCATCAGTTGCTGCCTTCTTTCTTCTGAGAGCTGCTTTTTGACATCAATTTCACTAGGATCCAGTGACCTCCCACCATGCATTAGGGCTGCCCAAGGAAGCCCACAATGACTGCAGGGTTCTGCACATGTCTTAAGATGTTGAGGGGCTATGTTTATGGGATGGCTCTCATGACCATGATCATTTTCAGAGAGTCTGTGACCACAGCACTGAACAGATGGAGTATGTGTGAGATGTGGACTTTCCCTCATCTTCAGTTCTTCTGATAGAGCTTTTCCTGCATCCATTGGTTTTCTCCCAGGAGATTCATAATTACCTGTTCTGGCTAATGATGGTACCCTATCTAGATCCTCTTTGGAATGATGAAGGGTTACTGGTTTCAAAGAATTGTTTCTGTACTCCAGAAAGGATTTTGAAGCTGAATCATGATTTGCAGACTTAGGTCTTTGTTTGGTTTGACAGTAGTAGGTTTGTGGTCTGGCAACACTCGAGTAGGAACCATCCAGTTCTGTAGATGAAGACCCGAGAGTGCTTTTCCTATTGGATACCTAAAAAGAACCACAACAGCACTTGACAAATCAGAACACAATAAAACAAGTTTTTTTTTTCTTTTGGATTTTTAGAAATCAATGATATATGTTTACCAAAACAAAGCTGTGTTCTTAAATAGGAAATGAGAATATTCACACAGATAAATAGATAGGTGCCCCAAAGCTACATCCATTTTCAAACAACCTACATTTCAGTAAATCTCTATAAGGATGAAAAAAATGTGTGGGTACCTGCTGCTTAAGCAAGATCTTTGGCAATTTCAGGAGTTGCAAATAATGAGGATTACATAAAATCAACTTTCAAAAGAGGCAAAAGCATGTTAATGTCTTAAAATGTTTACTTTTGAATACTGAGCCAAGAAATCCATTCAGCCACCTTAAATACCCTTTGATTGGCTATTACACAGCACGAGATTGGATGTAAAACATTTCACCTTGTATTGAATAGGATGTTACTTACTGCTAGAACTTTGATGAGTTTTTAGAAACATCTTTACAGAACACAGATAAAACCAACCACTTTCAACAAAATATGATTCTAATCAAAATTGGTTATTTAAATACAAAACATTTAATTTCAGCTACCAACATAAGTGATTTTCAATTAAGCTGTTCAAGTGATTACCGTCTGATAGAACTTAGGCAGAAAGAAATCAGCTGCAAATTGCCTCTGACAGGCCAATAGAGTGAGCTTTTCCATCATTTTATTCTCATGGCTGTTCTATCAGGGAGAATAAAACTTAGTCTGTATCAATGATTCTCAAACTTTAATGCATATCAGAATCACCTGGATGTATTTTAAAAAATGAAACTTTGGCAGCACCCCCAGAGTTTCCAACTCTGTCTGGAGCAGAGTCAAGGAATTTGCATTTCTAAAGAGTTCCAAAGTGACACTAATGTTGCTGATGTAGGCCTATACTTTGAAAACCACTGGTCTATATCAAGGAATGTCGCTAGCTGCTTTACTGTTGACCTTGGGCTTGGAAGACTGAGTTGTTATACTTAATTCAGCTCTGAACATCACTGAATTAGTACAACAAATACTAATTTTTTCACATATATTTCAGAAACACGGTGTATCCAAATTCCAGGTGTTTGTCCAGACTTAAGTATTCTAGTTCAATGCAAATATTGAGCATATTACTGATGAGCAACTTGCTCATGAAGGTAGACATTTGTGATTAGCAAAGTAATAATGAAAGAAATTAAGATAGAAGAATCTTAAACTGGACTGATGGGGAGCGCATTTCCAAAAATGAATTAAGCCGGGCGGTGCCTGTGGCTCAAAGGAGTAAGGCACTGGCCCCATATGCCGGAGGTGATGAGTTCAAACCCAGTCCTGGCCAAAAACTACAAAAAAAGAAAAAAAAAAAGAATTCAGTCAATGCTTTGATTCCTCCATGGGTAGCCCCTTACAACATAAACTGAACCCTTCAATTTAGATCTTGGGCAAACCAAGTTCAATTATTTAACTAGGAAGATGGGTTATTCAAAGATAAATTATCCCGAGCAGCTGTTACTTCTTTGGGGCAGCCAGAATATAACCTTTAAGACAAAAGCTAAAAGGAACAAATTATCCACCTTTGGAGAGGGCTGTTTCCAAGGCTTATTCTGTCTATTCTAGAAACATGGACTCAGTCTTTGCTGAAAGATAAAGACAGACAAGAGCCTGAACCGGAGCACAACTAAAGTGAAATGTCTTTGACATCTTCCACTCGCTTCTTCCTCTTCTTTTAGGCTTTCATTCAAAGCCAATTTATGTTAACTCTTTATTTCCTTGCAATTTTCTGTCTCTATTCAAGCAAATCCAGGAAGTCTTCTGCATATTGAACACTAACCAAACGAACAAAACCAAATAAAAATTCTTCTTACTCTCCTATTCAAACTCACTTAAATAATCTTTCATTTTTCATGGATAATTATTTGTTGGCTGAGGGAAGCTTATTTGCTCAAGGCTATAAGAGAAATATGACCTTTTCAGGAAACTAATACATTATAACTTCTGGACTAGTTTCCTATTGCTGTTGTAACAAATTACCACAAACTCTGTGGCTTAAAACAACACAAGCTTATTTTCTTATAGTTTTGGAGGTCAGAAATTTGAAATGTTTTTCACTGGGCTAAAATCAATGTTTTGGTCAGGCTGGTTCCTCTAGGAGGCTCCCGGGAGAGAATCCATTTCCTTGCCTTTCCACCTTCTAGAAGTCACCAGCATTCTTCGGTTTGTGGCCTTTCCTCCAACCTCAAAATGTATCACTCCATCTTCCACTTCCACATCACATTGCCTTCCCCTCTGACTCCTGCTTCCTCTTGTAAGGATAATTTAGATGATATCAAGTCCACTTAGGTAATCCAGAATAATATCCCCTTTCAAGATTCTCAATTTAATCACATCTACAAAGTCTCTTACTTTAAAAAGTCCCTTGTGCCATATAAGGTAATATTCACAGGTTCCAGGAGTTAGGACATGGACATATTTGAGAGGCCATTACTCAGTCTACTACAACTTCATTTTAAATATAAACTAATTCATAAAAAGTTGAAAAGGTTTTCTAGTCTGGAGATATAGAATAAATGAATATTGGGATCCCAAGTGGAAAAGGGAAAAAATCCCACCAATTTACCTTTTAATAACTGAAAATGATGGACTGATAGATAAGTAAAAAGTGTCAACTAACAGAGATGCAAAGAAATACTGATGTTTCCTATCCCACGATTGTAGCAGCCCGTATAGCTTATGGGTTTCCTATCCCACAATTGTAGCAGCTCATTTACCTTATGGCTAGGAGGAGTGATAGTTATAAGAAATACCTGTATAGCTCAATAATGGAACACCTTGGTGAAAAGGGCATGTAGAGACATTTAGCTTGCCTAAAAAGCATGAGAGCTTGCGAGATGAGAGCAGTGGTGAATTGGCAGTCTCTACACCTGTGTGTTGGGAAGCATGAGATCAGCCTTATATTAGGCTGGAGGAGAAGGCAGTCGGGAGCATATGCATTCATTCTACCACGTACACGCTTACTGACTCTGTCTCCTCTCCTGCCTGCAGAACGCCAGCATGGTGTCTCTCTGCTGAAGATTACCCAGCTCTACTGAAGACTATGCTAAGAAGACGGCTTTACTCTCTCTAAGACATACTCTCTCTCTCTCTACAACTAAGGTAGATAGTGCTCAGGCACCTAAGAGAAACTGTTCCTGAGCAAGGTTGCTTAGTGGTCCGCGTCTGGAACCTACCTAAACCTGCTGAGACCTGGCCAGTCCTGGGCCCTGACACATGATAAAGGATAGAAGGCTATTACACTGAGTCTTAAGGAAGTGTAAATTTTTTTCTCTTATACATTCATTAGACCTATAAAGTAAACCGCCTTTTAGAAGTTGCATTTTACAGCTTTGCAGAGTTCTCCTGTGTGTGTGTGTGTCTGGGGTGAGAGTGTAGTGCCAGCTGTAGGGCTTAGTTCCTGCCCTGAACTGTATGTCTAGGGCAGAGTCCCTGATAGGAACACAATGGCCAATGGTAAGCCTGTCTCCAGAGGGACCACAGCTGCTTCTGTTATGAGCCTGCTGCCAAGAAGAGAGGAGGAGCCATGTAGCTGTGTACAGTATTCTGTTAATTTGCCTATAGATGTAAATCTTTTTCATCCCCCTTATGACTCCTAAATAAAAATCCGAGTACCTGGTTCTCTCTGCCTTAACAACATTTCACTTTCACTTCGTGCTGGCGCTTTGTCTGTCTGGAAAAGTAAAATAAACTTTTTCTTCTTTCTATCCTAATCTTTGTTTGGAGAAATCTTTCTCAAAATTCTCGTTTACTAGCTCACACCCATCTCTTGGTGTACACAGTCTGTATTATTTTCTCCCCTTAAGTGTAAGCAAGACTTCTGAATATGATGGGATATCAATTCTGTGATTATGTTACGTCACATGGAAAAAGGGACTTTTCAGATGTACTAAGGTTCCTAATCAGTTGACTCTGAGTTATTAAAAGAGAGATTATCCTGTGGGTCTGATCTCATTAGATAAGCCCTTCAAAAAGTGGTCAAATTTTGTTCCCCTACTCCTCATCCCCTGCAAGGTCAGAGATTCTTCTCTAGACTTAAAGAAATCAATTCTCATGTTGTGGGAGGTCCCCCGGAGGGGAGCATGTGGCAAGGACCTCTAGAGCAGAAAGCAGTCTACGGCAACAGCTATTAAGAAAGTGGGACATTCATTATACAGATGCAAGAAACTAACTTTTACTAACAACCACGGCTTTTTCCCAAGCTCACATGGTTGCAGCTTAGTTGATACCTCAATTATAGTATTATTAAAGCCCTAGGTTTACCTTAGTTGGGTAAACTGAGAGACCCACAGAAACTGAACGATAATAAATGTGCATTTAAACTATTAATTTTGTGGTAATCTGTTGCACAGCAATAGAAAATGAATACGACAGTAAAATAGGAATTAAAAAAGCATTTATCTAAAAACTGAATGTGGTAGTAAGAAAGATGGGCAGTTATCATGGGTGCCAATTCATGAAAGTCCAGTTTACAAAAAGAAAAAAAATATTTACCCAATACGTGTGTATGGAGGGTGTCTGTGTCTCCGTGCATGGCTGGATCCCCAAAGGGCATGTTTACTTAAAATGGCTTATCTCTAAGCTATATCTTGGGTTTGCAAGTAAGGGCAGAGTTGAGTCACTTGAGATAATAGAAGGGATTTTTATCCTTCTCTTTCATACCAAAGATGTCAAATCTCATAACATCTTGTACTGCCTCTTAAGATTCATATGATGATTAAATGAGCTAATTCACAAAAGTGCTTACTTAGATCATGCCTTATATAAAGTTAATATTGAAAAAATGTTGCCTGTTATTATTACTACTACTATTCTAGTCACTGAATTCTCTGCCTCAAGAACTTTTTTTTTTCAGTTTTTGGCTGGGGCTGGGTTTGAACCCGCCACCTCCAGTATTTGGGGCTGGCGCCCTATTCCTTGAGCCACAGGCGCCGTCCATGCCTCAAGAACTTTTGAAAGCAGGGTGAATGTGCTGTACTGAAGCTTGCACGTAGTATATTCTCAGTAAGTGTGGCTGACTGTATGAACTTAGTAGAAAAATTCAGGTTGGGTTACTGGTCATAGTAATTAAAGAAAAGAATATTAAAATCTATGATTAGGCTGAATTGTGTGCTACTAAGAAAGAAGAAGAGAGGAGAAATAGAAAATTCTCTGTTAGAATCTGAATATAAGAAATTAAGTTATTTTATTAGTGGAGTTTGAAGACAGATGTTGCCTCTGGGACACATGAAAGTAACAATGGGCCTGAATGAAACAGATGTGTTTTTCTTTCTGGAGCTGCTTCATGGTTTCTGTGAGATATTTACAAATATAACTTCTCTTAACTAAGGCTTAAACTAACAAAAAGTCCCAAACTGCTGCCTCTGGCATGTGGGTTTAATAGGAATTTTTTTGATATACAATAGTAATTTAGAAACCAATAAATTTTTTAAAAATTGAGGCATAACTTAAAAATAGATGCCCAGAATTTTAAGTGTACAGCTTGATGAATTTTACATTTGCATATACCTGTATATACCAGTATATACAGTTCAAGTATATATACATCTTTCAGATCAAGTTATAGACCATTTCCATTACTCCAGAAGGTTCCCTTGGGTCCTATGTAGTCAATACTACCATCTCACAATCCCCAGGTTTAACCATCATTCTGACTTCTGCAACCGTAGATTCCTATGCTGAGCTTCATATAAATGGAATCAGACAGCACACTCTTCTTTTGTATCTGTGTTCCTTAGCTCAGCATGTTTTTGAGCTTCTTCTATGTTGTTGTGTGTATCTACAGTTCATTTTTTTAAATTGCTGCTTAGTATTTCACTATGCGAATTTTTAAATTCATTCTCTGACTGATAAATATTAGGTTGTTTCTAGTTTAAGGATACTATGAATAAAACTTCTATGAATATACTTGTATAAGTTTTTTTTGATATATATACACATACTTATTTCTCTTGGCCACAGGGTCAGCATGTTCAACTCTATTAGAAGCTGCCAACAAGATTTCTGAAGGGTCATTGTCTTTTATATCCCATCAGGATACAAGTGTCCCAGTAGCTCCACATTCAAACTAATACTTGATAATGTGTTTTCTTTAAGCTATTATGGTAAGTGTACGGTGAAATTCACTGTGGTCTTATTTTGTATTTCCTTTATATGTAATTATGTTGAACAACTTTCCTTGTGCTCATTGGCCATTTGGATATCGTCTTTTGTTGACGTGCTTGGTGAAACTAAGACCTTTAGATAATTCAAATTAATTTTTAAAGGACTGAAGATGGGAAATAAAAAAGGTCAAGGAAGATCTTTGTGCAAATTATTTCTGATGTGAGAACATGGCTCTAAATGGTCACCTTCACAGACTACTCAATGTGTAACATGTTCCCATCTCACCTTGTCACTTAGGCCAGTCTTAACTCAGAGCCTACTAGGTACTGTGCTAAATGTTTTACATATTTAACCTGTAAACAGTTTTGTAAGGCAGTTATTATAATTACCATTTTATAGATGAGAAAGTGAGGCTCAATGAAGCAATATGTCTTTCCCAAGGTCACATCAACACTACCTGTGAGACATAGGTGAACAAGGCCTGACAATTAAATTTGCAAACTTGCCACCGTGTGCTTACATTGGCAGCACTGTACAAACACTCAGTAAAGTTTCATAACCTTGGTATACTAGCGTCTCACAGCTATGTTTGTGTTAATGTGTGCTGAGTGGTGTTTATTATTGTTGTTGCATGTTTTGTGTGCTGTAGCAAGAATGTTGGTGCTTGAATTAGAATAATGAACAAATACAAATTTCTTGTTAACCTTTGCAAGAATGGAAATGAAATTGGGGACACATTAGTCCAAGTTTATGGAGATAATGACATGAAGAAAATGGCAGTGTACAAATGGATTAAATGTTTTTTTAGGGAAGAGACAGCGTCATCAATGAAGAAAGGTTAGGGCATTAAGTAATAAGCAGAACTGCTGAAAACATTGCAAAACTTCAACAAATTATGCATCAACATCCTTAGCTGACTATAAGAAGCACAGCAGACCACATAAACACTGAATGAGAAAAACAAGGAAATCTTAACTGAAAATCTTGGCCAAAACTCCTGGCTCTTGATCATAATAATGCACTGGCTCACACGGCAATGTTTGTGAGGGAGATTTTAGCCAGTAAACAAATAACTGTATTGGAACACATTCCCTACTCACCTGAGGTCCCTAGTGAAAAAAGGTTATCTTCTTTTAACCCAGAGGTAAAAGAAATATTAAAAGGAAGACATTTTGATGACATTGCAGATGTCAAGGGTAATATGACAATAGGTCTGATGGCTGGCCATTCCAGAAAAAGAGTTCCAAAATTGCTTTGAAGGGTGGACTAGGTGCTGGAGTCAGTGCATATCTTCCCAAAAGGAGCACTTCAAAAGTGATATTCAGCAATGAGATATATAGTACCTTTTCTAGGATAAGTTTAAGAACTTAATTGTCAGATCTCATACGATTTACTCTAAATCCCTACACTCACATCTCTGTATACTATTGCTTAAAAATAACTTCTTTAATGTGAAATTTAATTAACATCGAAATGTACACAAAACAAATAGGAACAGCTCAGTAAATCACAAGGCAATACCCATGTAACCACCATCCAAGAGAACAAACATTGCTTGCATACAGAAGGGTCTCCATGTCCCCCCAACCCCTCTGTACAATTACTACCCTCTACCTCTCCAGTCAAAGGGAATGGCTATTTTGACTTTTATGGGAATACTTTTTTTGCTCAGCTCCTTCTCTGATCAAATATTCATACATGTAGTATAAAGTTCAGTTTTACCTATTTATTTTTTAAGTATAAATGGAAGCATATGATACAATTTTTTTGTGTGTGTCTGGCTTCTTTCACCCAATATGATATGGTTTATCCCAAAAGTCTCCATACATGGGGGAGGAGGGGGTGGTGGTGGGAGGAAACATGAGAAATGTTATCTGAATGTACTATTTACAAAATGTTCACTACAAAATTTTACAGAGGTGGCTAAAGAGTAGAGAATATTTTGTATAATTTTGTAATGAATATTTTGTGAATAAAGGTACATTTAGCTACAATTTCCCATTTTTTCCCCCATGTATGGTAACTTCTGGGACACCACATATTTTTGAAGCTAATCCATGATGCTACATGTAGCTGTAATTTGTTCATATTTACAGGACTATAGCAGAGCTTGAAAAACTTTTTCTTACATCCAAATACTAATCAGGCCTGACCCTGCTTAGTATCCAAGGGCAGACAAGATTGGGCATGTTCAGGGTGATGTAGCTATAGATGGCAAACTTTTTCTGTGAAGGGCCAGATAGTAAACAACATTTTAGGCTTTGAAGACCATATGGTCTTTGTCTGAGCACCTCAGCTCTGCTTTTGTACCACAAAAGCAAAAGATAACACATAAACAAATGGGAGTAGCTGTGAGACACTAAAACTTTATTTATGGACACTAAAATTTAAATTTCATGTAATTTTCCCATTTCATGAAATATTCTTTTCCCTAAGCATTTAAAAATCTAAAAATAATTCTTGGCTCATGAATTGTAAAAACCACGTAGAGGGCTGTATTTGGCCTTTGTGTGTGTGTCAAGTAAATTTAAAGATTACATTAAATGTTCTCTCTGAATTAAAGTATCCTATGACTAGGCTAAGATATGCTCAAACCCAATAAGAAAACTGAATAATATGACTTGAGATGCACTATATATTTATACTTTTTCTATGTAATGAAGATGAGTTGGATGGATGCTTAATCAGAAATGAACAGAAGGCCATTTAGCAGAAAAGTGTGCAGAGGAATATATGTAGTCATGGAAAATAAACTATATAAACTTTAAAAAAAAGGTTTAGATAGGAAAATAGTCTATAGATCACAACAGGTAAAACAGTTGAGCCCATGACAGTAGCATGTCAGGATTTGTCTTATACAAAAAGTATCCCAATCCTTGGTTACTAGAAGTGACTTCTGATAGTAAGATCTTTAACATGGCATGTTAGGAAATCCACAGCAGAAAAGAAAGATGAAGAGACAATGCAAGCACTTTTGGCTTATGACCAAATTGAAGAATAATGTCTCTTAACTTGGGCAAATACAGGTTAATGACTAGATGAAAAGCTACCAATGAGAAAAAAAAACATATTTAAAAAAATATGTGAGCTGACTTGGTGCCTGTAGCTCTGCGGCTAGGGCGCCAGCCACATACACTGGAGCTGGCCAGTTCGAATCTAGCCCGGGCCTGCCAAACAATGACAAGTACAACAAAAAATAGCCAGGTGTTGTGGCGGATGCCTGTAGTACCAGCTACTTGGGAGGCTGAGGCAAGAGAATCGCTAAAGCCCAAGAGTCTGAAGTTGCTGTGAGCTGTGATGCTACAGCACTCTACCCAAGGTGATGCAGTAACATTCTGTCTCAAAAATAAAAAAAAGTGAGAGACTACTTGGATACAATAACGAATTTTCCAATATTGAAAGTTAGTAAATTTCTGAGTTGGACGAATGTCTTCAGAATCTTTAAGGTTATCTTTTTAAAACTCGCCAGATTTTTTTTTTAAAGACCACAACAAAAATAACATGTATGATATGATCTTGTCTATGTATGTGCACACACACATGTGTATAAGCATGTATATGAACACAGATCCAATTCAGACAGTATTCCGAAAATAATTCAAAGGTTTCCCATGTTCTCACATGTTACAAAAAGCCATCATTATGGTATTACTTTGTGAATTATCATCAACAAGTGAACAGTGATGTTTATAAGTTTCTGAAAATCATTTTTATAGGCCTAGCCAACCTGTCTCTTATACAGTCATAAGAAGAAAGGTGAACTAAACTATAATAATTATTTTTTGCAACAGATTGTTATTAACTTTAGATGTTTAGGAAGTGATTAATTCCTATGCATTTGTGAGTTGGAGTCGTTAACCATGGGATTAGTTAATAGTACCAACAGCTTTTATTGGTATTCATTTCTCTGATGATAAACAATAATTTTCTATCCTGGCAAGTCCCTACTAATAGTCCTCATATTCCCACTGATAGCCAATAAGAATGAAATTTGCAATTTTTTAATTTCAAAATTTACCCTCTGCTCTTTATTTTATTTTACTTTTTTGAGAAATTAGTTGTTTAACATTTCTAAAGCTAAACTACTATGTGGGGCAGTTCATTGTATTTCCCAGACCATCTGGAGCTAATGCAGAATAAAGCACAGAACGACATACTGCATTTTTTACATTGGGCGTACATGGACAAGTTGTCAAGCTGACAGAAAATACGTAATGCAACAGCTGCACTGTGTGGTTTGCCAAAGTTTCATCCCAAATAAATGTTCATTTTCCCCAGTGCAATTAACTCTCCTGTATTGGCAGATTTTGCTAGAAGATCATCAAGGTAGATTACCTTCCAGTGTTATGAACTAAATACTTACAGGTGTTATATCATCAGTTATAACTTACAAACTTTTGCATTTAGCAAGACATCCAGGCAAATGAATCATCTAATTTATGAATTATTTATAAGAAATTCACAGCATGCTTCTGGTGTCATCCATGGCCTTTTCCAGGTCATATGACACCAATTAGAGCTGAATTTTAAATTATTCAATAACCTGAACTCTCTTGTCATTTAACATATAGATATCAATGCAGTAAACAAGTTAAATCTAATGGGCCCTAGAGGTTTAAGTCTCCATTGCTCAGCAGCTGAAGCTGTAGGCCATCAATGGAAGAAAAAATAACAGAATGCACCAGTCAAACACATTTGCAAGGCTCTAATAACTTATTCTAGTTCCCACAGGGATTGTAGCACAACTTAGGAATATTGAATCTGAAAGACATTAAAGTCAATAATTATGAGATTTGAAAGAAGACAGGCACACAGAAGGCACATAATAATGTGCAAACAATAGAACATTAGTAACAGATACAAATACCATACCAGATCTTAAGATATATGCATACCATAGACCTATTAACATTTTTAACAAAAATACCAGACTCAGAAAAGGCTAGACCCTCATATTTTTTAATCACCACTGTATTTTCTGAAAGTTGGAATTTGTTAAATTGCTATACAAAATAAGAGATATCAGAGAATAACTCATGTCAAAAGAACTTAGAATTAGAAGCCTAATAATGTAATTTAGTAGTTCTGTTATTTTAGACAAGTCACTTTACCTGTGTCAAGCAAGTTTAGTCAATTGTATTGATGAAAGAGGGGGATGGGTTTGATGATCTCTAGGTTTATGCTATCTTTAAGAGCTGAAAACCCCAGGGATTGGGCTGTTCTCCAATGAAATGAGAGAGAAGAGAAGGTCTGGATGAGAAATCATACCAATTAGTAAACATTCAGCTAAGAACTAACAGACCTAGAGCAAAATTAAAGAATGTCCCTTGGTTCAATTTCCCCTTGCAAATTAGTTCTGTGTTTTAACTCTTTTATACCACCCTATGTGACTCACATGCTAAAGAACTTAAATCAGCATCTTAATTTATGTATCTGATCACTAAATCTGAAAGAGATGTAATTGAAGATTGAATAAGACAAATGTATAATTTTATCCAAAGGTATAGGCTGCCACTGTGTGAGCAGGTAAGTTGAGGACCTTAATATACATGCCAGATACTGTGCTAGGTGTCAGGAATTCAAGTTTTAATATGATAGAATACAAGCCTCTGTGGCCCTCAAATTTTGGCTAAGGGGGAAAAATATTTTATGTAATAAGGTCTATTAAGAGTGTTACATGTTGAGGGCAGCAGTAGGCAGATTAGTTTTGCCTTTATTTGGGGTAGTTTAGTTTATTAATTTACCATAAATTAAACTTTAGAAGATAAATTATAGCTAATTAATGATAAAGGCATTTGTGAAGATGTGGTGGGTTCAACAATTCAGGCAAAATGGAAAATATGAGAACAGAGCACTGTGGACAGGGCAATGGGAATGGATGAAGCTAAAATCTTAGGTAGGGGCTAGGACAGAAAAGGTGTCAAGGCCATGTAAACAAGTTTCACTTTTAATTTCTTATGCCTACCAAAAACAGAAGATGGCCAATGAGCTAAATGATGAGTAGCTGGAAGGAAATGAAATAAAAGACAAATAATCTACTCCATACTGAAGGAGTCAAAACACAAAGTTTACATGAAGAGACAGAAGATAAAAAGGCCAACCATAGAGGAAACAACTAACAAACTAAATTGAAATTAAAGTGTTAAGAGCTGAAAATTATACTGAATGATGTCTTGGAGACCACAGACCAGGCACAAAAGGAACTACCTTTTTATATAGAAAAAAAGCACCAACAACCTTTCTAAAATTTGTTAGGTATCTATAGAATTTCTTTAGGGCCTCAAAAAGCAAATTTCTCAAAACGATTGGGCAGAATCCATCATGAATGAACTTGTTTGAACTAGCCTCCCTCCAAGAATTAAAAAACAAGAGAAAATATTGTTAAAAATCTGTTTGAAGGCATTGAAGTGTTATCCAAGCATTGAGAACATACAGAAGCGAAGATTCCAGATGGAAGACAAACAACAAAAGATTACTTTAACATTACTCAGCACTTCTCTGTCCGAGACATTTTAAATTAGGAAGTGTGAGCTGAGGAGCTAGGAAGAGCTTTAAGCAGTATCACAGGGTTTATATTTTTCGTGGATAAAATCTAATATTCAATAAAAAATAAGCCAACATACAAAAAGATAAGAAACAACCTATTTCTAAAGAAAAAAAAAGACAAAGAAACAGAACCATAAGAGATCCAAATACTAGCCTTAGCATACATGGACTTTGTTATTTATACAATTAATAAAAAAATGACATGATGGAGAAAATTACAAAGAATTGGGAACTAGAAAAATAGCACATGGAAATTCTTTAATTCTAAAGAATTAAAAATACAAAAATAAAATTAAAATATTAACAGAAGATTAAATATATCCCTGACAACTAATGAAGTGGAATAAAAGAAGAAAATTTTTACCTTAAAGTGAAGAGAGGCCAAAGGATAGAAATACAGAAAGCATATGAAAGATATATGTGACATGAAGAAAAAAGTCTAAAATACATGCAACTTAGTATCAGAAGAAAGGAAGAGAATTAGGAAGAAATAATACTGAAGAGATGATGGAAGAGAATTTTTCACAATGAATAAGACATTTCACAATGAAAATGACATAAGCCACAAATTTAATAAGTTATTTGAATCTAAGGAAATACAAAGAAAGCCACACCTAGAGCACATCATAGTAAAATTACTGAAAACCAAAGACAAATTATCAAAAGCCAACAGAAAACAAGCACTTTACTTTCAAGGAGGTAATAACAAGCCTTACAAATAATTTTTAACTGAATATAATTCTATTGCCTAGTGAAAATAGTCATTAAAAATGAAAATGAGAGATTTTTTTTTCTAGTCATAAAGCAATCCATGAATTGGAAATTAATCTCCAATAACAAACAAGAAAAACTGACAAAATGTAGAAAAAAACCTGTCAGACAACAAACAGCAAGCTGCAAAGATTGTGATCTCTGAGAGAAAAGAAGCAAATTTAGCAAATCCTTTATGTTCTGCCAGTAGTGACTTATGAACTATATACAGCACAGGAAAGGAGGAACCCAAATAGGGCTCAATACTCTTCACTGAGTTTAGGACGAGAAGTTAGAGTTGGAGGAGGCTGAAGTGGCCAGAATTTTTTTTTTTTTTTTTTTTTTTTTGAGACGGAGCCTCAAGCTATCCCCCTGGGTAAAGTGCCATGGCATCACAGCTCATAGCAACCTCCAACTCCTGGGCTTAAGCGAGTCTCCTGCCTCAGCCTCCCAAGTAGCTAGGACCACAGGTGCCCGCCACAACGCCCGGCCATTTTTTGGTTGCAGCCATCATTGTTGTT
>CAUYQV010022179.1:0-28141 GCA_963574575.1 Galagoides demidoff
AAAGGGCCACTGAGCACGGACGCTCTCTTTGATGATGTGGATTTTTCAATTAAGTGAAAATAAAGAGTTGTGCCTCTTTGCAGCTACCTGCTCCGATTACTAAGTAGCCAAGGAGGTCTCGGGGTGTCTGGGAAGCTGGAACTATCAGCCCTGTGTGAGCTGCACATGCTTTTATATGAGCTGCTCCAGGTGAGGGGGGAGGGAGTCAGGCAATCCTGAGCCCTGCCTCCTGCTCAGCACGAGGGTCCTGCATGGGGGAGGTGCTCTTGGAGAGTCCTCGATCTGATCAGACAGGCCCCCCCAGGAGGGCAGGGACAGGGTCTGTCCTCAGATTCATTACCCTCAGTGCCAGGCACCAGCTCCGGGGCCAGGGCAGTTGTACAGGTGTTCAACTGATCACAAACAACTGGAGGCCTGCTCAGTGACTCTGGGCTGGGATTTAGATTTCTTGAGAGCTGTCCTGGGTCACCCTTACCCAACTCCAGGAGACAGAGCTGCAGACAGCATCTGTCTGTCGGGAACAGCATTCGCAGCTGCTGTGACAGCCCGGGAACTCAGTGGGCACAAGGACAGACAAGTTGGTCGTTGGCTTCCTTTCTGCTCCTCTAGCAGCACCTGCCCCAGGGCCTTTGCATTTGCCATTACCTCTGCCTGGTGGACCCTTTCTGTGACTTTATCATGTGGCCACTCTCTTTCTATTCAGAGAGACTTACTTTCCTGGTGCCCACCTGGTGCGTGGTCTGCTGCCCTTAGCGTGACATGCTCTGTGGACATTCCAACTGCCCTCTGATAGAGTGAGATTGATTCTGTCTCCTCTTCCTGCCCACTTTACCTTCAAAAATTTCTGCACTTGAGTAATTTTTATTTCCTTCTCTGAAAGGAACATCTCTTTCCCTGAGGCTTTGTCTGGGTTCACTCATAGTCTGATAAATCTGATATTAATCATAACCCCAAAGAAAAACATGTATTAAATTCCAGGATTATGATCCCGGGGACAAGGATTTGGAGGAGATGTATAAGTTTAATAAAGTCCAGGGGGTGGATTAAAAGGACATGTGGAGTGGAGAAACTTTCCATCAGATAAAATCCCACCTCTTGGTTAAGTTCCTTGGTACATTCTCCTGGAAGGCAATTTGGCAATTTGTAGCAACTGCCAAATAAAAATGCATAACTTTTGCTCTCAAGTTCCATTTACGGGAATTTTTCAAGCGAAATAATAAGAAATGTTATTAATATCTAAAATATATAAAAATACGCGAAGATGAACATCTAAAATTTTTTATAGGAGGGAAGAGGTGGAAAGCTTAAGTGCCTGCACCAGCTCCCTGGCCCCGCTGGCTGGACACCTGCTACATTTTTCTAGTTTCCTTTGCAGCAAGATGGGCCACGTGACTATATGCTGGGCAATGAAAGGGAAGGAAAGTGTTGAGTGGCATTTTTGGAACCTTAACAACTATCTATTTGCCTCTTTTTTTTTTTTTTTTGAGACAGAGTCTTACTTTGTCACTCTTGATAGAGTGCTGTGGTGTCATAGCTCACAGCAACCTCAAACTCTTGGGCTTAACCAATCCTCTTGCCTCAGCCTCCCAAGTAGCTGGGACTACCGGCACCTGCCACAATGCCTGGCTATTTTTTTAAAGACTGGGTCTCTTGCTCAGGCTGGTCTCAAACTCCTGAGCTCAGGCAATCCACCTCCTCACCCTCCGGGAGTGCTAGGATTACAGTGCTAGATTACCACTGCGCCCGGTCTGCCTCGTTTCTTATTTTTTTTGTTTACTCTGTCTGCCTTCCTGGACTATGAATGTGATGGTTGGAGCTCTTCCTGCCATTTTGGCCAATGAGGATGAGGTTCACATCCTAGGAAGTGCATAGCAGTTCACTGGAGAGAAACAGGGTCCCCAGTGCCATTTCTATAAAGTCTATCCTGCCCACTTCCAGCCGTGGTTTCTGCGAGAAATAGATTTCTGCCTTAACTGAAGTTAGATTGCTGCTGGATGCAGCTGAATCAAATCCTAACTTGATGAAATCAGGAAATTCATGAAATACATGATGGTGCCTCCACATATGCCAATAATAAAACGCAACATTGATATGCATGGTTCTCGATGTGGAAGTAAGTCCATAAGATATTGCTGAGTGAAAGTAACGCAGAGTTCCGAAGGCACAATTCATCAGACAAAATCCGGGCGCGTGTTTTGTGTGGTATGTTTTTAGGAGGTTGCTCTCTTTCTCAACTGGGAAGCCATCCCCCCAAATAATGTTGCTTATCTTTGGTTGACTGTGTCAGTGGGGATGTTAAATTTATCTTTTAAGTTTCATTCTATGTTTTCAGTTTTGAAATATTATTACAAAAAACATTGCAATGATTTTAGAAAATGTGTCACATAAACAGATTGCGGCTAAGAAAAACAGGAGAGATTCCTTTGAACTTTCCTTCGTTGAAACAGGGCGTTGGGGGACAGTCCTTCTACAGCCAAATGTGCCTCTTTTCTGTTTCCGCACCGGCTGTGACTTCATGCTGACAGATACTTGGCAGAATCTGGCCTGCTGAGGGCAGCGGGCAGAGGGTGTCTGCTGTTGTTCAGAGTCAGAGCAGCATGGCAGAAGTGACTGTCCCTGCTGCAGGGTGCACCCTCATCTCAAAGCCAGGGGTTTCTTTAGCACATTTCTTAAAGTTCCACATAGGACAATTTCTAATCTCTCTCTCTTTTGCTGCATGGCGAGACCGGTATTCCAACTAATACATTGGAAAGCATCAAATGTGTAAGAAGACTGGCTATTTGCAGTCAGTTTATACACGGCAGCATGATATAAAAAAAAATTGCAGTGGCTGACGGCCTGCTGGTCCCTATCCCTGGATGTAGCAAACTCATAAAATTATTGGAAAGACTCTTAGTTTGGTAGGAACCAGATACATGGGTTTCAGACCACAAGTCTACAACAAAACATTTCAACACATCCTGGTGTCTGTTCGTGTTTTGTTTCTGCTAAGTTCTGAAATCTGGGTGGGTCTAAATCCCTGACACATGCCTGGGGTTAGAAAAGAATTTAGGACATAACTCTAGCACCAGGCGTCACTTTACGTGCTCATCACACTGGAATAAAGACTCGTCACTGGTTATGTCACTGAATAATGTTGGTGGCCCTACTAGGTGCCAGGCACCCAGGTGCTGGAGGTGGAGTGTAGAGTTATACTGGTATGACCCTCACCGCCCCCTGCTTGACTTGCAAGGCCGCTCCCCGCTGGCCGGTACTCCCCTCAGGGACCATCCCTTTGATCTTTAAACTTGCCAAACCCTTTCCCCACTGTCTGTTCTCTCTGCCTGGAACATTCTCCAGATTTTCACATGGGTCTTTCCTTCTGATTCTTGAGCCTCAGATGCCACCTCCTCAGACAGGCCATCTTGTCTCCTCTTCATCAGCCTAAAGAAGTGGCCCTCAGCATAGTCACTGTCAACACCGTGCCCCATTGTTTCCCTTGTGGCACCAACCACTGTGTGCCAGAGTCTGATTCACCTATGAGTTTGTGTCTTCCCTGTCTGTCACCCTCTACCAGCTCCATGAGGATGGGGACACACGGGCCTTGTGCCCTGATGATCCCAGCACCGAGCACCTTTCCTGACCTGGAGCAGGCGCTCAGGCTGCTTCTTGGATATTCACGTTGCTCAGTGAAGCCAGTGACCCTTCCCTCTCCCCCCACCCCTCCAAATGTTCAGTGATAGAAACAGGGTCACTGGGACACACTGACTGCTCCCCTCCTGGTCATCAGAACTCAAACCCACAGCATGGGGATATCCAAGGGAGTGGCTGTGAATCACTGCAGACAGGAGGGGGCCAGGCGGCCGAGGACTGTCATCTGGGCCAGAGCCAGTGGAGCTTTGGAGGAAATCCTTTGGCAAAGGGCAAGAAAACCCCCCAGGACTGGTGATTTGGTAGCGATTTGGAAAACAGTGATGAGTCCTAATCCAAGACCCAGCCTGAGGAGGCCTTGAGTGGTCCTGCAGGCCTTCGTGTTGTCTTTCAGATGCCAGGAATCTTTATGAGCCGTAAATGTCTTCTTGGGAGAGTCTTTAATTTCCTGAAGATAGATGCCTCCTTCATCTGGCAAGTGTTGGCTGGTGCCTACTCTGTGCTTGCCCTTGGCAGGGGGGATGAGCGAATGAGACAGGATCCCTGCTCCTCCGAGCCCAGCCTTCCGCTGGGAAGCCCACTGCCAGGGGGCTGACAGTGCACAGCAGGGAAATTGTTTCCAGCGGCGGCAGAATGAGGCAGATTCACATGACTGAAAGCATCACGGAATTGCACGAGTCTCTGAGGACGGGGCTGGGGCACAAGACTTGAACAATGAGAAAAGCAAGGGGCAGCGACTGGGGCTGTGGGGCCATGAGAGTGCCCTGGCTGCAGACGGACAGCAGGCTGTGCAGACACCACGGACGGGCCAGAGGAAGATAGGACCCCTGACCCTGGCTGCATCGCCCACGGTCAGCCACAGGTGATGCATTTCATCCAAAGTGTAAAGACGGGATTGTAGCTTGGGAAATTTAAAACATCCCTTTGGCTACACCACTGAGAATTTACCACACGGGACAAGAGAGGCAGCCAGGGGCACTGTCAGGAGGCTATTGGAGGTGGGTGACCTGGAGCAGGCGACCATAGTGAGGGTGGGACACAGAGAAGCCTGTCTTTGGGGCTTCCTGGCATCTAATTTGCATCCCTCGTGCCCCAGCTCATTCCTTGTCTTGTTCTGCAGCAAGTGCCCTTCTGGACAACCTGTCATCCACCTGACGACCATTCTGAAGCCACCTCCCCTCCGCCATCTCTTCTGCAGACAAAATCCCACGCGCCGTTAACCTTCCTGCCGGGGAGACACCATCAGCCCTCTAATCATCGTGGCCGCTCTCCGCTGGGCTCTGAAAGGCTTGAAATTGCACATCCATTTAAATGCCTCACATTTTCCCAGGCTCTGTTAATCACTGTTTTCCCACCCAAACATGAAAAGGGGTTATAAGAGGTGTTCACTTGAAATTGCCTGTGTGTAACAAATGTCAGGACGTTTCTGAAGCTGTTCTCTTTAGTGGAACCTTTTTATGAGGCCCAGCTCAGTGCCTGGCATTAAGTGGGTGTATTAGTTTTCTATCGCTGCCTCACACATTACCATGAACTTGGCAGCTTAATACAACATACATCTATTATCTCACGGTTTTTGTGGGGCAGGAGTCTGGGCACGGCTGAGGTGGGGCCTCTGCCCCAGGGTGTCTGCCAAGGATGGGGTCTCTTGTCTAAAAAAAGCCACCAGGGAAGCCTCTGCTCCTAAGCTCCCACGGCAGGAGTCAGCTCCATACAGGCCTTGGCCTGAGGCCTCAGTTCCTTGCCACACATGTCCTTTCCGAGGTGACAACTTCTTCATCGAAGAAAAGGAAGGCGTCTGCTAGACAGTGTGCCAGACAGAAGTCACTGCCTTAGGTAACGTAGCTGTGGGTTTGGCACCCTGCTGCATCTGCCATGTCGTGTTGCTTAGAATCAAGTCACAGGCCAGGAGAAGAGGCTACAGCGGCGTGTGACTACCTGCAGATGGCGCTCTGCAGAGACATCTCAGAGGCCACAGTCCACTGTGGGAGGCAGACCAGGCTCTAGCCACTCCAGAAATTCCTACCTCCTGATATTTATCAACTTGTGTGTGATCCCCCCCTCCCCTGGGTAACTTGCTTTTAGCTGATAGTTTTAAATAGTTTTTCAAAATAGTTTTCTTATGTTTCAAGTTCCCAGGCCAGTAAGATTTAGCCTTCAGAACTTTGTACCTTTCTGTTGCCCTGGAGCATTCTCTTTTAAGTCTTTCTCCCAGGAATGGTGAAACCTCCTTGCAGCCACGTGATAACCTACAGAGCCTTACACCACCTGTGTGTCTGGAGAAGACAAGAAAAGTGACACCCCACCTCAGATTGTGCCCAAGGACGAGCTGAGCAGTCCGCTCCCTGCATCCCACCTGTGAGGCTGAAAGAAGGACGAAAGGTAACCCCTAGCTCGTTATACTGCAAGGCTCCCCTCCCTGGGAGGGCCTTATCTGTCAGTTTTTGATCACAGGACGTGTGTACTAGCATGATTTCTCACTGGGTTTGGGTGCCCTGCACCCCACCCAAACATGCAGTGATGCTCACCCCCCTTAAACGTCTTCATTTCGCCTTCAGAGAAACCCCTGACCCTGCTGGTGGGAGAGGTGGGCTTCCTGGTTGATACAATCTCCACAATACAGCCTTTCTCCCTTGACAGTCCTCACTGTCTCAGTGATCGGCTTTCTGTGCAGTGACAGAGAACCCCACGTGTGGGCTCCTTAACCATCCCACTGTGTTTCCTTCGTAGCATGGATCACAGACGGGAACGTCTTCTGTCTTCATTTTGTTATTTGTTTGTTGCTTGACTCTCCCCGCTGGACTATGGACTGTGTCTGTGGCCTGCTGTATCCCCCATGCCTGGCACGCAGTGGGTGCTTGTCGAATAGTCATTGATGAAATACCAGGAGTTAAGAAAAATTTCAGTCAGCAGTAAAAACCCAGGGCCAGACTGAGGACACACGGCTGGTTAGGAAGCTCTCCATCCTCCACAGTGGAGGGGCCTGGGGGCTGGGTGTGCTCAAGACAGATGAGAGTTTCAGGAAACAGGTAGAGGACGGTTACGGAAAATGACAGAATGTGGCATGAGTGATCTGTCCTCCCTGGGTACATGATCCACCCTCCCTGAGAAGGATGAGCAGCCTGGCAACCTGGGGCCATTGGGAGGAAGGACCTGGAGAGTCCTGCAGCAGCCAGTTAGTGGGGGTGACACTTCCAGGTAACCAATGGTAGCTGGGAGGAAAGACAGAAATTCTACATGTGAGGAGTGTGTGATTTGAGGCCTGAATGCCAGGCACACAGTGTGATTGGCGTCCCCCAGGGAGCTGGGCTCTCAGCCAGGTGGTTGGGGTCCTCAGATGCCCAGTCCCCTCTGTGGGAGGGAGGGTGGCCCTCTGCCTTGTCTCTTCTGAAGGTGGCCATGAGCTAAAGATCTTGACACCAGGCAGACCAGGGTGCAAATTCTACTTCCTGCCAGGCCCCTGACCCTGAGCCTCAGTTTCCTCATCTGTACAGAGGGGCTAATGTCAGCCTGCTTGCTATGTGCCAGGCCTTCTTACACAGCCTTGGTTCCTGGGGGCAGGGACTTCATTATCCTCACCTACGTTTGAGAAAACAGAGGCACAGAAAGGCCAAGTCACCTACCTGGGGCCACACAGCTCCTCCTGTGGAGTTCAGACTCAGGCTCAGTGGAGCCCTCAGCCCTGTCCTGAGAACCCGGTAGGTGCTCCAGGAACTCCAGGTGCTGTTTCTTCCCGTCGCTGCTGGTGCCGTTATCTAAACCAGGTGAGCATGAAGCGAGGCCATGTGTGGGACCCAGGGCACTGGCTGGGGTGGAATAGACGGGTGATAACCACAGAGGTGCCACTAAGAGCCACTCTCATCAGTGGTCTGAACAGAGCATTCTGCCCGTTACTTGGGGCCCTGGGTTATCTGCAAGCTCCTGGGAGCCTGGTCCTGAGGGCGGTCAGAAGATGGGTCTGAGGTTCTTAGGAAGGAGCATTCTGTGCACTAGGGATCCCCGTGCCCCGCAGCTGTCTTGGGTCAGGCTCCCAAGTGGGGTTGGGACCCACAAGGCTGAGTTATTCTGTTGATCTGTGCTGTGGGGGTGATGTCCCCACCCCCAACACTCTTACCCTGTAGGCTGTGGGGGAAAAGAGCAGGACCCCTGAGGGCCTTGAGGGCACAGACCTTCCTCCTGCCCAGGCTGAGAAGGAGAAAGAGCATCTCAGGGTCAGCCCTGTTCCCCTCGCTGTGGGAGACACAGCCATGGGGTCCAGGGAAGGGGATGTGTCCTGGTGCAGAACTCAGTGGGTCTCAGGCTGTGATGCTGGTGGGTCTTGAAATCACTTTAGAGGGTCAAGCCTGGCATTTAAAATCACAACAGACCAGAACAGACTAGACTTGAGTCATCAGAGGCGTCTCATGCCTCGAGGGTAAGTATTGTTTGGGGAAACTGTGTAAACAGACGTTGGAGTGCAGCGTCAGTGTGAGATGCGTGTCTCGCTGAATGCCTGAGGATCTCTGTCTCACGGCCTTTCTGCCACCCAGACGGTCTGGGTCCTGCTGATTTGGGGAGGACATTGTGAAGCCTGAAAATAAGTCAAAGAGTGTGAGCTGGCAGCTGGGGGGTCTGGCAAGCTGTCACCAGAGCTGGTGCATCCATGGGTCCCTTCCTGACTCTGGGGTTCTCTGGTTATCACCTGTCTGCCTTCCTGGCATGTCCACTCCCCAGGGCAGGACAGTGTCTCTTAGTCCCTGATACGACCCTGTGCGAGGACAGTGCAGGCACAGAGTCTCTTCCAGGGCTGAAGCACCCAGACTTACCACAGGGACGAGGAGCTGAGCTGGGAAGGCCCAGAGCAGCTGGGGGGTGGGAAGGTCTGGGGGGCGGGAAGTGTGTGCAGCACAGGAGGCGATGCTGAGAGCTGCCTGTGGGGAGGCTCCTCTCTGAGTTGAATGGAGACGTGGAGCAGGCCCTCTTGAGGTCTCAGGGTCCCCTGGCCCTTCCTGCCTGACTTCCATGTCCCCCTGATGGGTTGGGGGCTGTGGGGCCTGCAGAGACCCAGGTGCTGGGAGGTTAACGCCCAAGGGCAGCCCCTGGGGGCATCTCACAGAATTGGGGTTAGCACCCCTCTCCTTGGCCCTTGGACTGGCAGCTCTGAGGGGCATGTTCTGTGCTGCAGAGCACCTGGGACTGAGCTCTCCTGTCTACTGCCACATTGGTGACTTGCTCCATAAAGGGCCCTTTGTTGCCATCTGTCCCCCTCTGTTTTCCTGCTACTCCCTGCAGTGGTTTCCTGGAATCATCTCCCAAATCCACCACTTGCATTAGTGTTACCTCTATGCAGATTTTTTTCTTCCTTATATATAATTCTTTTAGATTAAATACGATTAGAAATACGATCTTGGGATATCACCCAGGCTAGAGCAATGGCTACTCACAGGAGCCACCACAGCCCCCCAGGTCAGACTCAAGTCACCCTTCTGTCTCTACCTCCTGAGTAGCTGGGATGACAGGTATGTGCACTGCACCTGGTTCAATTTGACTTTTGGAGGAACAAAACCTAAGGTAGATAGCCAGGGCTGGATTCTGGTCAACTTTTACATTTTTAAGCATTTTCTCGGAACCTTACATTTCCCTGATTGAGAAATGTTCATTCTCTATTTATGAGAGTGAACGGGGGGGGGTATAAGGTGGTGTTTTGGTCACATTGGGATGAAGACGAGGCTCTCTCATCCCATAGTCCACAATGTAGGGGAGGGGGGAGTAGAACTGCAGGACAAAGTGATAAAGGTGAGAAAAAGTGAGACAGGGAGTGGGGGGAGGGGCAGATAGATGGGGTGGGGAGGAAGACAACATAGGGAGGGGACAGGTGACAGTGAGAGGAAGAGGGAGTGAGGTGGTCACTTCTGCAGCTCAAAGGAGCTGTCTGTCTGCATCAGTGTCAGGAGCTTCCTGGATTCAGAAACACCCACTGTTCCCTCAGGGACCCCCTCAGAGCCTGAGAACTAGAATGTAAGACATGTCCAGGAATCTTGGAGACACTCAGTTTTCATCCCTCGTGGGGCTTGGGCATATGTGTGTGCAAACCACATGCTTAAGTACATGCACACACATATAGACTCTTACACACAGAGACACTCACCTGTGTACAGATGTGCATACATATGAAGGGTCTGACAATTACTTTCATGAATTTTCCACCATGCTCTTATGTTGGCATCACTGTACAAACAACTCAGTAAGGTTTCAGGACCTTGGTATATCAGGGTCTCACAGTAGTATTTGAGTGGATGTGTGGTGGTGTCTTGCCGAGTGGCAGTCATTATTGTTGTTGCATATTTTTGTGTTCTGCCTCAAGAATGTTGGAGCTTGCATTAGAGCAATGAACAAACATTAAATTTCTTGTTAAACTTGGCAAGAGTGGAAGTGAGTTCAGGAATATATTAGTCTAAGTTTATGGGAGTAATGAAATGAAGAAAACAGCAGCATACAAATAGATTAAACATTTTTCTGCGGGGAGAGAGATCAAGGTGGCCAGTAATGAGCAGAACTGATGAAAACATTGCAAAAATTAATCAAATTGTGTGTTGAAATCATTGGCTAACTGTGAGAAGCATAGTAGACCAAGTAAACATCAAAAGAGAAACAGGAAAATCTTAACTGAAAATCTTAGCGAACAACTCATGGCTCTTGCATCATGACAATGCACCAGTCCACACAGCACAGTCTATGAGGGAGTATTTAGCCAGAAAATCCTCCCTGCTCACCTGATCTGGCCTCCAATGACTTTTTTTCTCTATCTTTTCCAAAGATGAAGAAATATTGATGGGGAGACATTTTGATGACATTCAGGACATCAAGGGTGATATCACCATAGCTCTGATAGCCATTCCAGACAAAGAGTTCTAAAATTGCTTTGAAGGGCAGATTAAGTACTGGAATCAGGGCACAGCTTCCCAAGAGAAGTGCTTTGAAGGTAACTGTAATAATATTCAGCAATGAGGTATGTAGCGCTTTTTCTAGGATGAGTTCATGAACTTAATTGTCAGGCCTCGTATACACGTTCACATTCATACATACAAATGCCCTCATACACATGCACCCTCATACACACACATGCTCATACACACAAATAAGCTCACACGCAGACACACTCTCACACCCACACACCTACACACAGATGCAGCCAGTCAGGCATCACTAAGACGTGGTCCACTCTGTGCCTCCCTGGCGGAGCCCAGTGTGCCTTGCTCAGGAAAAGAGGCCCTGGGTCCCGGGGTGAGCCCTGGTGTCCCTCCACCTGATCTCCATGGCAACCCAGCCTGACACTGGTTTGTTAAATTTGAAGGGTTCAGGGCTCCCACGAGCTCCCATGTTAATTCACTCAGATCAGCTGTTCACTGTTCAACACTCTGGTGTATGTGAGGCAGCGAGGCATGAAACTGGCACCTGCTATGTGTGTGTATGTGTGTGTGTAGTGCTTGGTCCACAGTTAGGATGAGGTTGGGGGCAAAGTGGCATGAAAAGTACAGCCGATAGTAATGGGATTACAGCTTCTGATTGCTTTCAAAGTACTTAATATGAAATATTAATCTCAAAGCTGTTTGCATCTGCTGAATTCTAAGTGTCTTTGAGACAGAATATGGGATAAAAAGAGAAAGAACATACTTGCACGTTTGATGAAATCTCCCACCCAGTCCCGGAACTGGTGAGATGGAGGATGAAAGACCAGGTACCAGATGCTTGAGAGACTCCAAATGTGTCCTGCAAAGGGGTCTCCAGTGGCTGGCACTGCTCAGGGCCATGGAAAACCCAACCCACCATCATGGCAGGTTCCTGGTTCCAGAGGGTGGATGGGCTGGGGAGAGAGCCGGAGGCCGAGGAGGGCTGGAGACAAATGGTCAGGTTTGGTTTTTTCCTCTATAGTAGGGCTCACTCATGTGCAGAACAGGCCCGTTCACTGGCTGGTTTGGGGTCATGAGTCCATAGTCTGACCTCTGACCTATGGAGAGAAATGTCATTCTGAAGAGTGGTAAGCATTGGGGTGGGCAGTGGGCTGGGTGGCCTGGGGGTTACAGAGATAAGCAAGATGAGGACCCTTCTCCCAGAACTGAGACCCCCCCTCAGCAGACTAGTCACACTCCAGCCTGCAGGATCCAGAGGAGGCACAGTAGCCCTGTCCTCCGCCGGGTGACGAAGAAGGTGGAGGACACAAGATACAGGGATGTGATGGGCCACAGTCTGTCTTGACACAGCTCACAGGGCTGGAGTAGACTGTGGTGTCCCTGGTTCCAAGGTTGTCCTGACTGCTCAGGATTGGGCTACACTGGCTGGAGACGGGTCTGGTCCTGTGGCCAAGATCCCCTCCCCCTCAGCCCCACAGGGGTCCCCTGACCCCCAGGCCTGTGGGCATTTGCATCCATTGCTCCTAAGCAAAGTCCCAAATCCCCCCCTTCCCCCCCCAGCAAGGACAGGTGCAACTTCAGGATATCCTCTCCAGCCCCCAAGGGGGCAGAACTGAGCGCGCCAGGCGCTAGGATGGAGTGCCATACGCCCCACCCCCCTCACTGTCGCTGACTCTCCTTAAAGGGTCACTTCTAACCAATGCCAGGTGGCAGGCACCAGATTCTGGCATCTGATCGAGCTCCCTTCCACTCCCTGGGGACGGAAGCAATCATCCTTTGTAGGCCCTGGCAGGGAACAACTGGCCGCTGTCCTTTAATTAGGAGGGGACATGCTCAGCTATGGCCTCCTACGGGCTCCATAAAAGACCGTGAAATCGGCCTGGTGGCTTTGCAGCTGGGGCAGACTGTCAGGGTACATGGAGGCCGAGGGGGAGCCCCCGCCCCCAGTCTGGCTGGACTCAGAGCAGCCTCAAAGAGGAGACCCAAACAGCCAGGACTGTGGCAGCCGCTCAATCCCCGCAGATTATTTCCTGCAAATCACTTCTCCAGGCTGAGATCCCGGTGGGACTCGCACATTTACAGAGCGTTATTGGCTGGGTTTGGAGCCACCTGGGCGTATCTGAGGCTGCTGGTGCGAGGGTAAAGGATGCTTTTGGAAAGTGGCAGCCCCTGTCAGTCCAACCTTCCCTTCCCCGTCTCCTGCCTTACTAATGATGCTTATTGCAAGGAGGATGTGTCACCAACCATCCTCTCATGCATCACTATGGGATTGGCATCAAGTGTCATGGGAGAAATTCAAGCTGGATTTCCTCCTGAGAGATCAAATGGTGCCACAGGCCCCAATCACAGGTGTGTCATCTGAGGTGGGGCATGGGAACCCAGGCATGCCCCCCAGGGTATGGACAGAACTGAAGGGTGTCAGGTGGGAGGGCCCAACTCCTGTCCATCGGGGGCCAGGAGCTCTCACATGGAGATGTCCATGTCCACCCAAGTCACCCAAAATGGAGAAAGGAAGAGATCAGGAAAGCCCTTGAGACAGGCTGCCGAGTGGACACGATAGTGACCTGCTGCTGCCCATGGCAGAAAGGGACAAAGCCTGTTGTGGCTGCCTGTGAGAGCCTGCGCCTGGCTTTCTGCCCCCCAGACCCTCTGTCCCTGGGGACCACACAGAGGGGAATGGTTGCTGAGGAGCAGGCATCTCTGACACTTGCTTTGTCTGATCTTAGTCACCACAAAGACGGATGCTCACGGCCCTGCTAATGACAAGTCCCTATCCTCCTCCTGACGCCACTCTGATGCCCCTGTTCCACATGCTTGTCCACTGCAGCTGGGTTTCTGTGTCTATGCACCGGAGATAGTCCAGGCTCCTCTTGGACTTGATGTCCCCTGCTGCGGGAAGCCTCCCTGCCCCTGGGTGCGGACCCCAGTCCTGGGCAGAGGAGGGAGGGCCGAGGTCGTGCCTGGTGAGTTGTCATCTTGCCTCTTCCCCATGCCCCCCAGGCTCCAAGAAAGGAGCTACTAGAATCTTAACGACTCTCATTGTGTCTCCTGTGGGCAGCCCCCAGAGACATTCCCAGTACCCAGGCCAGCAGCCCCCAGCTCAGCTGCCCGTATTGGAACCTCCCCTTCTGCTACTCCTCACCCTCCCTATGGCTGGTGGGGAATACGAAGGCTTGTCTGAGTGGAAGCCTCATGTGAGACCCACACAGTGCACCAACCCCCCCACCTGCACACCCCACCCTATGTATTTTCTTCTTCTGTCCCTCCTGCACTCACCACAGCCTGGATGGTGCCTCCAGCAAACAGGAGCCTCTGGGGACCCCTCCAGGGGTGGGGTGGGGGCGGGAGAGGGCAGGTTAAATGGAGCACGGGGAGGACAGGCAGCAGGGGGTTTCATTTTTCTTCAGGGTTTATCGCACTGTCATTAATTTCCTTGTCGCCTGTACAAATGTAGGCACAGGCTCAATTAAAAGTGATGTTCTGGTGCCAGCCGAGCTTGTCTTTTAATCATGCCCTCTGCATATTGATTTTGACATCTTGGTTTAATCACGGGCTATTGCGCTGCTGCTGTGGAATCCTTGCGCCGTTTCCAGGCTTTTCTGCATCTCCAGGCCTCTGAGGATCAAGGCGGCGCTCACCCGTCTACATCCTGCCACTGCTATGCTTCCGTGCAGCGAGCACGTGAGGACCCTGATGGCAAGTGTTACTTTCTCCGGAACAGAGGTGACAGAACATGTTGTGAGGTTTGCAGAGGACCTTGCCCTGGGACATTGGAAATGAGGAATTTGGTAGGACAGGGACAAAGAAGTTCATAATGAAGAAAGAGGTGGACAAAGCAAGACACCCGGGTGACAGCAGCCCCTGGAGTGTAAGGGTGGCCCTGGTCACCCATGTCTCTCGTGGAAAACAGCAGCAAAGCACTGTGGACCAGAACCATGGGCTCCTCCTCAGCTGTGGGAGTGAGATGGGGCTGAGGGCTCAATGGCTTCTCTCTGGGCACCTGTGATTTTGCTCCTGAGGTCCTGTCTGCAAACCTCACCAGCATCAAGGATACTGTCAGGCTGTCATTGTCCTGGGTGATGACAGTAAGATGAACAGTGATAACGCACATTCATGTCATGATATATTATGTGAATATACAGGTGGATGTATGGACTTAGGAAATGCATTGCTTATGACTACTCTATGATTATTACCCCATTATATAGATGAGGAAACTGAGCCTTAGGCTAGGAAACTTTCTCAAGGTCCCACAACCGGTGAGTGGTTGGGATTTGAACCTGGACTCACCTGCCTCAGAGTTCTGATGTGGAACCATGACATGGTCCCAAAGGTCCTTCCTATTCTTTGAGTCTGTGGTTCATTGATTCACCCCCCAATTTTGGTGGCATTTTGCCCATTCCTTCAGGGTACTTGGGTTTGCGGTTTGGAGTGAAGACGATGGCTTCTTGGCTAAGATCAAGTGTGAAGGGAAGATGGGCCTTGCATTTGCTTGCTGGCTCGAGTTTTCCGGAAACCTTTGTTGTCAGGACAGAGTACAGATGTTGGCAAGTCTGAGCAGTAATTTCCCCACTCATTGTGAAAAGATCAGTTTATCACTGAAGGTGCCCCAGAGGTCCAGTTTCATTGTGGGCAGCTGCTCTGACCTCCAAGGACGTTGTTGTGGGTGTGTGGCCACTCATGGTCCCCATGTGCCAGGCCCTGGGTTGAGCTCTGTGTGGGGATTTATTCATTTGATTCTACAACAGTTCTGCCCCCATCTATAAATGGGGAAACTGGCATAGAGGGGTTAATTAAGTTAATTAATTTCCGACTCAGTGACAGGGCTGAGACAACCCAGACAGGCTGGTCCTGAGGTCCACACTTTTAGCCCCTGCACCATGTCGTGGCCTTGGAAATGTGTCCTGGACTGTGCCTGGTCAATTCTCTATCAGGGCAGATTTTTCTGTGGGTCTTACAGTGGCCATTGGGACAGTGGGGCTGGCTATGGTTCAGATGCCACCCTTGCTGCTTTCTCTGCTGGGATATTCCACCCTCTGTTGGGTGTCTAGTGGACCCCAACCTGGGACAGGGGTCAGCAAGGGAGCTGGGGCTGGGGAAATCACAAGAATTTACACCAAACTATAACATACAACTTGGAAGCCTGGAAGGGCATTCACTATTTCATGTGCCAAGCAGCAGCCTGAAAACAATGCAGAAACCTATCCTGCTTCCCAGGAACCTTTTTTGGGGTATATAACAGAGTATACATGCAAGAATGCACAGCAGTCAGTAGTCAGCAGCCAAGGTTAAAAATGAGAGGGGAGATTACAGCCTCCAGGAAAGGTGGCTAAGGGTCAACAGGTAAAGGGTAAAAGGGTAAATAAGGTAATGGGACATCTGAAGAGGCCAGATAATGGTGCAACGAGATGAGAGAGGAGGGTGGAGCAGGTTTCCTTGGACAGACATCTCAGCTTCTCTAGCTTAAGTTGCTAGTTGATGGGCTCAGCTACCTGGACTGCTGATCTCCCCCCACAGGGAGAATGGCACAGACATTCCCCTGACTGGGCACCTTATCCTGAGTTGGAAGGCCCATGAGGAATTCAGCCTGTCTGCCTCCCTCCCCACCCCCTGGGACCTGCGCCTCTTCCTTCATGACTCAAGTCAAACATCCCCCTCATTCCCAGAACCCACACTCTGTACTTCAGTGGTAGGAAAGTTCCTTTCTAGCACGTTTAGCTGTTGGAAGTCATCTTGAGTGTTGCTGTGATTTCTTGCTTACTCTGAGTCTCCTGCCACCAGAGTCAGGTCTGTGAGGTCAGGGGCCCAGGGGCAGTTGCAGGATGTGTGGAACACACTGCCACTGGACGGCGTGGGAAGAAACCACCACTATCTAACTGCTCCCTGGACATGGGAGGCCATAGGGGGAGAGGGTTGGCAATGCTCCACTAGTACCCTCCGGGGCTGGGCTGTGGGACCCAGGCTCGGTGCTCTAACCTACCTAGTGACCTCCAGAGAATCTCTCAGACTTGCCGGGTCCCATCATCCTTATCTTTGCAAGGAGAAGAATGGTCCTGTCCTGCCACCTGCCAGGGTTGCTGGGGTAATCATCATTTTAAATGTGCAAGTGGGGCTGCTCTATGCTTGCAAACTATTCCAAAGATCTGTCTCCTATTCACGCCTATGTTAAGACAAATTATTACAAAGATAGCCCTTTAGATTTTAGCCCCTTACATTGTGTTTTAAGCTTTTTTTGTCCATGATCTTTGGTAAGAAACAAATTTTGCACCCCAAGCCAATACACACTCATATCCCAGCATGCGTCCTTCCACTCTACGCCTTTCAGTTCCATTCATTTCACCTTGAAAATAGTGTTCAAGATGCAATTATTGGATGGACTTAGGGACCCACCAATGCCCCCACCCCCCAGGATTTAACACCACTGTCTCACCACACAGGCAAACCCTCATGGCTTCGGCTGCAGTGGGTGGTTTTTCTCTTTTTTCTCTGTTGACAGGACAGAGTTCCCTGAATCTGAGGCACCTTCTTTTATTCTTCTTTTCTCGCCCACCGGGCTCGCTGCCTGGGCTGGAGTGAGTGCTCTGAGGATGCTTGCTGGCTGGATCCCACAAATCCTTCTCTCCTTTTCTCACATTTGGTTGTAACTGTCTAAGTTTAGGATGCCGAATACTCAGCAAATAGCACCCCCTTCTCTTTGCAGAAATGATTTAATGAGATTCTTTGGCAGGCAGGAGAGCTAAGAACCAAATAGGTTGGCGTCCTGCAAAGAGCCTTGCCTAGGCCGGGACGCTGTCAGGAGCATGTCCTCCCTTCCCTGCAGTGAGTTTTAAGGGGCGTTCGGGAGGCAGATTTGCATGCAAACCTGTGTGAGTGGGAGTGAGTGAGGCTGTTTAGGTTGTCACAGTGACTAGGGAAAGAGGCGATCTACTGACCTCTATTGGGAATGAGCCAGAGACACTGAATGTTTGCAATGCCCCAGGCAGTTCCACACAATGAACATGGCCCTGCTCAAAATGCCAATAGCACTATGGAGACGCTGTGAGTGAAACTCGAAGTGTCCAAGTTAACTTCGGAATAGAAAAGGTCAGAGGACAGTTTGTTTCATCTCCTCCCATCTCCATTTCCCTTCTTTGCAAATATCAGAATCGGTCAGGTTTACACCCAAGGCGGCTGGCCCTGGGACAGCTGGTAGGCACATTTTGGAGAAGTGCCCGGCCTTGACATGCCAGCCAGATTAGGCTCCAAGAGGGGCAAGTCGGGACAGATCCCAGCTCCTCAGGACCTCGGTGGATGGAATGCACTGCAGGCTGTAATCACTGTGGGGGGGGGGCAGGGAGCCACGCTCCTTTTGGGCAAATCAGCCACAGTCACGCCCTGCATGCCACTCTAATCGATGCCCAGCCAGAAGGGATGCATATGCTCCCTGGGCTCTGAGCTTTCTGGGGACAGTCCCCAGGAATAGAGATGAAAGGCTCTGACTCTGTTGTCCTCTATCCACCATGGGATGGGTTTAGGGTGTCCTTGGGACAGTCAGGCCTTCCCCACCCAGTGATCAGGCTGAAGCCTTAATATCCCCCCGATTCCTTGTCTCCCCCTACCCCACCCAAACTAGTTCACCAATAAGTCTTCTGATGACCAGTTGTCTGGCTTTGCCTGGTATTGAGCAGGTTCCCAGGATGTGGGACTAGAGCCAGAAAGTCCTGGGCGAGCCAGGACCACTTGGCCACCCTGTTCTGCACAAAACCTGCTGAGCTGGAGTACAGCTGGGATAGAGTGACCCAGCTGGAGACTAGTGGCCAGAGGAGAGAATTCCTTTCTGGATGTGATGGGGGGACGCTGAAGGGCTTCGAGCAGGGTGTCCTGGGTTGTGATCCACTTTCTTACATATCCCCGGCCTCAGTGGGGTGAACAAATTCTGAGAAGGAGCAGAGAGGAAACCCAGAGACCAGTCAGAGCTGTCGTAGCCATCCAGGTGCAGGTGAGGCTGGTGGGTTGGACGAGGGTGGTTGTAGTGAGGCCGTGATGTTCTACAGTGTCTCCTCTGCAGGGCCTTACGTCCTGGGCCAGGAGTGTTGGCTGGGGACACCTCACAGTGGTGTCCTTCCTGGGAGTTGCTCACCTGTGAAGGAAGCTGCCACGCCCTAGGTCCCACTCTCTCCCTAGAAATAGCCAACCGACATGCTATATGATCAGATGACTCCGGAGTACAAAGACTCACTCCCTGTGCTCAACTGGGCACAACTCTGAAGGCCATCTAGCACCAGGCGTCCAATGGGAGGTGCTGAGGCCTTTGTTGTGGCTGCAGCTCAAGGCCACCTGTCCCTTTGCTTTTTCCTGGTTCTGGTGTGGTTCTCAACCTTCCTAATGCCGTGACCCTTTAATACAGTTCCTCATGTTGTGGTGACCCCCAACCATACAATTATTTTCGTTGCTACTTCACAACTGTAATTTTGCTACTGTTATGAATTGTAATGTAAATATCTGATATGCAGGATGTGTTTGCCGAGGTCTCGACTCACAGATTGGGAACCACTGCAAACCATTTCCTCACCAATCCCATCTTGATCTCTGGGTCCTGGTAAACCCCATCGTCAGTGAAAGCTGTGAGACACACACACACACACACACACATACATATTTAATGAAGTAAAATTTACATACAGTAAAAGGCACAAATTTTAACTATACAGTCTACTGAACTTTAAAATATATATTCATCTTTGTAACTCAGAAGATTCCTTTCATTACTGAAAATTCCCTGTGGTCCTGCCAAGTCCATAACACTCCAAAAATAATTCCCATTTTGACCTGTATCGTAATTTATGATCATAGGTTGATTTTTTTGTCTGTTCTTGAACTTCATGTAAATTTGATCACAAGTCGGCCCTCTTTTGCCTAACGTAATGTTGTGAAATTCCTTCATGTTGTTGGGGTTATCAGTTGTTTGTTCTTTTGTTGTTTTCGTGTAAAGTTTGTTTCTTGTAAACAGCTTACATTTGGGTCTAGCTCCTTGTTGCTTTCTTTATTTTAATCTTATGGGATGATCTCCATCTTTTAAGCAAAGTACTTAGTTTGTCTCACTTCGTTCTTTGTTCTTTTGGTCCCCCTGTTCTGTCTTTGATTAAATGTCTTTATTACTCTCTTGTATTCCCTCTGTTGTCTTTACAGCTATTCTTTTCAATGAATTTTTTACTCTAGAGACTATAGTTAGCACAATTAATCTTTTGTTTTTAAATTTCAGGCTAATAGGAATTTCAACCTACAAATGATTAGGTTGCAATGTTTGCGTTTGTTAGGTGAGGTCCCTGTTGTAGTTGTGTCCCACACCCAGGAGGTGTGCCTATGCCCTTACCTTGTGCCCATCAGGCAGGAACACCTCTCCCCCAAACTTGAATTAAATTGAGTTTTTCTCTTGTGTAGGCATATGTTAGTTTGTCTACTGGCTTCATATTAGTTTTGAGGACCTTGACAACCTGATTTTCCATTCTTGTGATACTTTACTAAAGGGAATAGTCTCCAACTCTGTCTAGATTAATATAAAAGATGTAAAGTCTCCATTTTTAATGGCTACATAGTATTTTCATAGCATACATATACTGCAGTTATGAATCCATTCATGAGCTGATGGGCATTTGGGTTGTTTCCCCATCTTGGCAATGGTAAATTGAGCTGCAATAAACATTCTAGTGCAAATGTCCTTATGATAAAATGATTTTTGGGGGAGAGCAGCACCTGTGGCTCAAAGGAGTAGGGTGCTGGCCCCATATACTGGAGGTGGTGGGTTCAAACCCAGCCCCAGCCAAAAAACTGCAAAAATAAATAAATAAATAAATAAATAAATAAATAAATAAAATTTTTTTTCTTCTGGGTAAATGCCTAGTAATGGGATTGCAGGATCAAATGGAAGGTCTATTTGAGACTACAATTAATCTTTTTTAAAATTTCTTATAGCATAACTACGTACATTAATGCAATCATGGGGTATAGTGTGCTGTTTTCATATACATTTTGAAACTGAGACTACAATTAATCTTAAATTAGTACCATGCTCACTCATGTGTCCAATAACAACTTTACGATAATAAAATTCCTTAGACCACTCTTGTCTGTGCTGTTAGTAAGGCCATATATTTTCTTCTACATGTGTGATAAGCCTTACGACATATTGTCATTATTGTTACTGTAAGTCAGTGCTTTTTAATGTAAGTGGCATTTTCTATTTAACTGCCTTTTTTTATCCTCCTGTGGTTCTTCAGCCCTCCCACCAGTCATGGGCTTTCATCTGGGATCATTTTGCTTCAGTCTGAAGAACTTCCTTTACAATTCCTCATGGGCAGATCTGGTGGTGATACATTCTCTCAGCTTTGGTTTGTTGGAAAATATTTTTATTTTCTTTTCATTTTGAAAATTATTTTTCCTGGGTGCAGAAATCTGAGTTGGTCGTTTGTTGTTGTTTGTAACCCTGCAGGACTTTAAAAATATCATTCTTTGCCTTACCATTTCCATGGTTTCTGAGAAGTTTGCCATAACTTGGATTGTTCTGCTGAATAGGATGTGTTTCTTTCAGCTGTGTCAAAGGTCGTCTCTTTATCTTTGATTTTCAGAAGTTTGATTATAATATATCTAAAGATGATTTTCTTTGTATTTTTGTCCTATTCAGTGACCTCGTGGCTTAATTCTTTAATCACTTCATGGGAAATTTTAGCCATTTTTAGCTTCCAATATGATTTCTTCTTTATTACCTATTTTCTTTTCTTCTGAATCTCCATTTCTATGTGTGTTAGACTGTTTGACATTGCTTCATGCTTCTTTTAGACTCTCTTTAAAAAAATAGCACTCCATGTTTTCTTTCTCTACTTCATTTGGATATTATTATCTACTTGACTTGGGGCTCACTGATTCTTCTTCTATGTCTAGTCTGCTATTATGTTCCTTCAAGAAATTCTAATTTTAGGTATTGAAGGTCTTAGTGCTAGAATTTTCTTTTGGCTCTGTTTTAGAGTTCTCGATTTCTTTGTTGAAATTCTCCATCTTTCTATAGATCTTGTCAATCTTTCCCTTCATTTAAGATAGTTACTACATCTATTTTAAAGTTCTTTTGGTATCATCAAACCTTTATAACTGTGGTTAAGAGCACAACTTTCCTTGCAGACTGCCTACCTTTAAATTCTAGCCCCAACATTTACTAGGTGAGCGATTTAGGAAAGTGAATTTTCTGGCCTCAGTTTCCTCATCAGTAAGATTTAAGTAACAATAATATCTTCCCCACAGGCTTCCCATGGAGATCAAATAAGACATGGGGGAATAAATAACTATCACAACGATGTACTACATATATGAATATTTAATAAATTACTATTATTGTTATTGTTAACATTGATTTATTGAGATTTCCTAGAGATTTATATGCTCCTCTAGAGCGTCTGAATCCAGCACATTTTCTCCACTTCCCAACGGGTTTATTGTTGTGCTGACTTACATTTCTCAGGTTTCTAGCAACATCGAGCATCTTTCTTCACCTAGGGTTAGTCACTGGTTTTCCCAGAACCGGTCTGGGACCTGATTTACTTCCAGATTCCCTGGTGGAGCCAACTTATTCATTATCCCTCTTGAGAATAAAAACAGGAACCCTGCATAATGCCTTCAGAACCACCAGCATTGCCATTTCTTCACCCTACCAGCTGGTGGTTTTTCAATAGTTGATGTTTCTTAAGAGCCCTCATGGGCCAGGGAATACTCTGTGGTCTTAAGTGCAGCAGGGAACTGAATGGCTTCTGCTGTATGAAGCCCCCTGAAGCTTCCTGCCCCTCTAACCGACATTCTGAACACCCTCCCCCACCAGGAGCTGCCTTTACATCCAGATCTTCAGCACCCAGAACAGGGGCTGCTATCTCTCAAGTGCTTACTAGACGCTTGTGGAGTGAACTTGGGTATTAGCAAAGGTGCAAGGTTTTAGGAGAGCAAGGGCCTAAAATTATCAGGGGAGGTAAAACTGAAGCACACTTTCTAACAAGGGTAAATTAGGCACTCACTTGGTGCTATGAAGCTGGTGTAATATAGGGGATCTCTACTGGGGGCAATTTTCTCCTTCCCCCAGGGACAATAGTAATGTTACAGACATTTTGGTTAAAACACTAGGATGTGTGTGTGTGTGTGCATGCTATTGGCATCTAGGGGATGAAGTCCAGAGATAATGGCAAATATCCTACAATGTACCGGCCAACTCCCCACCGCAAAGAATTAGCTGGCTCAGAATGTCAGCAGTGCTGAGGCTGAGAAGCCCTGGGGTTATACAAGAGGTTGGCCCCTCAGGGAGGCCACCATTTCACCAGAGATACATGCAAAGGAAATGGTACAGAACAGCACATCCCTAACGGAAGAGGAGTGACACCACTTTGCAATCATGGAAGAATAAATGCACCAACAAATATTTATCCAGTGCCTGTTTCATACCAGCTACTGAGCTAGGTGCTACAGGGTCTGAATGTCTGTGTTCCCCCAAAACTCATATGTTGAAACCTAATCACCAATGTTCCTTTGGGAGGTTGTGAGGTCATGAGGGCTCTCATGGAATTAATGTCCTCATAAAAGAGGCCTTAGAGAGCTGCCTTGTCTCTCCTGCCATGTGAGGACACAGGGAGAAGTTGCCATCTATGAATCAGGAAGCAAGTTCTCTCCAGACACCAAATCTGTAAGTGCCTTGCTCTTGGACTTCCCAGCCTCTAAAACTGTGAGAAACAAATACCTGCTGTTCATAAGGTGCCCAGTGTGTGGCGCTCTGTTACAGCAGTCTGAATGGACTGAGAGACTAGGTTAAAAACAAAAAGCAGCAAATGAGGTAGACAAGGTCCTGCTGCTTCAAAGTGTTTCTGTGCACTAGTGGAGAATGGGCAATATAAAATAAACATGATTTCAGGTGTTAGGTAATACATGCAGTGTTGGAAACAGGGGAAGGGATAACTGGACACTGGGGCTACTGTCTCATTTTGGGTAGCCCTGGAGGGCCTCTCTGAGAAGGTGACACATGGGCTGAATCCTGAAGGATGAGAATGGGCTGCCAAACCCTTGAGGGAACAGTGTGCTGGGCAGAGGGAACAGCATGTGCAAAGACACAGAGTAGGAAACCGATCCTGATAATTTGAAGGACCAGAGATGAGGCCAGTATTTGGGGGGTTTGGAGGGTAGTGACAGTGTTGGGAGATGGGGATACAGAAACATTTCACAGATTGTTGAGTGGGATGGAAAGAAAGGGGCATGGTGACATTCGACTCCTGCAGCCACAGTGGGCTTTGGGGGTTCTTAGTCCTTTCTCTCCTTTTTCAGTTCACTCTTATTAACAGGGAGTAAGAAAATTTGCCCACAAACATCCCAAGAAGCTCATCCTCTGATGCCAGTTTCTGCCTGTGCCTCTGTTCTTTACGTAACAGAGGCTAAGAACAGGCCCAGAGCCAGACACAAGATTCAGAGTGAGCTTTAGCGTTAGCACAGACGGAGCGGATGACCCACATGACACGAAGATACACATTCCAACTGTCAGTTAAAGAACTCAGGCACCAGACTGAAAAGTTTAATATTTAAAAACAAGTAAATAAAACTTAATCTCTCTATAGAAACCAGGGATCCTGGGAGAAATAGGCATTCACCGGCTTCACGCATCAGTAGTAATTTCCACACTGCCTTTTGTTTGCACAAGACACCACACCTTACAAAACGTTTCTCTTCCTTTCAAAGGATTAACATGTTACACATCCTTACAATTCTTTTCTCCACCAAACGACGATAATCAAATGTGGGGCGGAGAGCAGCTGTTGCTTTTGTTCACCCCATGTCTGTTCCTTCTTCTGAAAAACCCAGTCCCGATTTTATTTTTGGTGATCTCTCCATTCTCCTGCCCCTCTGTGAGGAGGAATTGGCCCCACTGGCCTTCGGTTTCAGAGATGGGCTTATGATCCAGTTGTGGGCAATTGATCTGTGCATTCTAGGGATTCACTGAGGATCATGGGAGCCAAACAAGGTCAAAAAAATCTAGTGGGAAAGAGAAGCCAGGACCTGTTACTGTCAGGATGTAAAACTGGGCAACCCAGGAGAGAGGGACTTGCCTGTGCGTGGAGAACACAGAGGAGAACAGCCAGGAAAGGAAGCCCCAAAGACACGATTTGAATGTCTGGATCCAACTATGCCTAAAGCAGCTTTATCCCAAGGCAATAATCATGTGAGTCAGATGCGTGTTTGGCCCATGCCTAATTGAGTTGGGTTTCAGTCACCTGCTCTTCCTAGGCGGACTTTTGCCCAAAGGAGAATTGCACATTTAAGATGGACAGCAGTCAAAATCTTAAGCCTTCTAAAGAAACCAGCTCTGATTGTCTATGGCAGGGATTTTCAACCAGGGTGCCGTGAAAAATTTTCAAGATCATTCATTAAATTATTTTTGAGGCTCGGCGCCTGTGGCTCAAGCGACTAAGGCGCCAGCCACATACACCTGAGCTGGCAGGTTTGAATCCAGCCCAGGCCCACCAAACAACAATGATGGCTGCAACCAAAAAATAGCCACGCGTTGTGGTGGGCGCCTATAGTCCCAGCTACTTGGGAGGCTGAGGCAGGAGACTTGCTTGAGCCCAGGAGTTGGAGGTTGCTGTGAGCTGTGATGCCAACGGCACTCTCCCCAGGGGGACAGCTTGAGGCTCTGTCTCAAAAAAAAAAAATATTTTTAAAAGACGTCAAAACATGTTACACATTTTTACAATTCTTTTCTTGACCGAACAACAATAATCAAATGTCCACAAATACCTAGTCCTGTTGAATTTCCTATGAATGCACAGTAAATATATTCTCGTCTTTACTCTTTTTCTAGATCAACATAGTTTAAGCGTGCCGTGAACATTTAACGACAGGTTCAAATGTGCTGCCAGATCAAAAAGGTTGAAAGACACTGATCTGTGGTAAGAAGCAACATCTGTGTCACAGGTAGATCAGTTAGGGAGAAAATGCATCAGCTGGGTTGTAGCAAAAGGACAAGTGAGACATTCAAGGCACTGGAGGAGTCAAGAGAGGGAAAGATCAGAGAGGGGCTGTCAAGTTTATGGAGGGCTTCCTGGAGGAGGCAGGTATGAACCGGGTCTTGAAGCAGGAGCAGGAGAGAGGGGAGGCTTGGCACGTGGGCGGAAGCCTATGACCATGAACTGGGGAGTTCAGAGGATGATGAGGGAACACCTGGGAAAGGGCCATGTGTTTTAGGTGGCTGGTAGTGCTGGGAGGGCGACTGGGCTCAGAGAGTTGATATTCTTTGTTCCAAGGTCATCAGGAATTTATTTGGTTCTCCAAACTCTAGCAATCTGTTTACCACCACCATCACTGTTCCCTACCTGTGTTCTACTTATGTATTAATTTACTTATTATATTATGTGGGATGGATTCCATTTTTTAAACTTAACTTACAAGCATATCCCTAAGCATACGTATTTGTGAAAGTATGAAATTTATTTTCTGATTACACTTTTTTCCTTGAAACTCACTAACAAGAAACATAGGCCTTTACAAAGATGTTTGGGTTATACTGGAAATCAACTCTTATGCTTTTGGGGTCTGGTTTGGGCTGCATTGCTCAGGTAAGGAGAGTCATGGAAGGCTTTTGATCAAAAGAAGGAACATGCTGGAAAATGCTGTTGTTTTTCAGTGAACTCCACAGCAAAAGGGGAACCTCACTGGGGCCTGGCAGAGGAGATAACATCAGGGTGGTGGAGTTTGCCATAATCATCGAGGAGTGACCAGGAATACGGTTCAGTGGTGGCCTGGGAATTCAAAGTAAGAAAAGAACCCAGCTGGACGGGAAAGAGGAATTATTGGGATTAGGACTGAATGGGTCGGCAGAAAAGGCAGAACTTGGTGAGAGCAATACCCTAAGAGAAAACCAGGCCGCTACATTTGTGCTAATTTGTTATGGCAGCAAAGACAAAACTTCCCTCTCTAAAAGGAGATCTATTTCATCATCTTAAATGAGGGAAAGGTTGAGAACCTACATGAATGGTGGCTCCCCCAAAGATATGTCCACCTCCTAATCCCCTAAGCCTATAAATATTACTTCACATGGGAAAAGAGTGACCATTACCCTTTATATGGCAAAAGATGTGATTAATTTAAGGATCTCAAGAAGAGGCGCTTATCCAGGTGGGCCCCAGGTACTATTACAGGTGTTCTTTTTAGGGAGAGGCAGGAGGTCAGATAGCTGGTCAGGAGGGGGCAATGTGACCACACAGGCAGAGACTGGAGTGACGTGGCCACAAGCCAAGAGAAGTGAACGAACAGGCACCAGAGGCAGAGAGAAGCAAAGAGTGGCCTTTCTGGGCCGGCACCTGTGGCTCAAAGGAGTAGGGTGCTGGCCTCGGCCAAAAACTGCAAAAAAAAAAAAAAAGCCTTTCCTCTGAATCTCTGAGGACTGGGGAGAATTGCACCAGCAATTAAAACTGAGAATGAACTGCATTGTTTTCCTGATGTCAAACCTCATGTTAAAATGTACAACAACAAAAAGAAATAGCCAGGTGAGCACCTGTAGTTCCAGCTACTTAGGAGGGTGAGGCAAGAGAATTGCCTAAGCCCAAGAGCTGGAGGTTGCTGTGAGCTGTGATACCACGGCACTTGACCCAGGGCAACATAGTGAGGCTCTGTCTCTTAAAAAAAAAGTACAGCAATATAAGTCATGGCTTATTAAAAGAATTCGAACAAGCCCATTGAAATGAAAAACAAACTAATGTGATTTTTACGCAACCACTGACGGATGCCAGCTTACCATTCTCCGATTTAAAGAGTTGCCTCACCTGGGCTGAATCATTGATGGGAAAGCACAACTGAGTCAGCAAACAGGAACAAGCAAATCCTAGTTCCCAGGACCAACTCATTTAGGGTTTATAAATCCAGCCACCAGGATTCTTGCAAATTTCCCTCTTTGGAGTCATGCCTGCCCATCTGTTGATTTCACTGGCTCTGTTAATCAGACTCACCCTCTCTGTCCCACAGGACCCTCCCCTAGGTCTTGCAATACATTCCAAAAGAGAAGATTAGTTCTCAGGTCCGCAGAAACCTGGAGAAGAAAACTCATTTTATGATCTGAAGGGAGATGAAAAGCATATTTTAGCAGGACATTTCAAATGTATTCCCTGCTCATCACAGAAGCATCCCAGGTACCTACATTATTTAGAAAGCTGCAGAAGAGGAGACTAATGAATGTAGGATATGTGAACGACTCATTTTGATTTTTAAAAATGCAACTGAGCCAGAGAAAGCTTTGCAAAATAATTACAGACAAAATAAAATCTCCACTGTTTGTAAAGTCACCAAAATTAAAGAGATGATTAAGCAAAAGCCAACCTGAGATTTAACCTTAAAGGAATCGAGCCTTTTAAATTTTTCAAAAGGTGGCCAAAAAATGCCATACGGAGTGGCTGAGGTTAAGGAAACTGTTATTAAAATGAGAATTATGTGCTCGGGGTGCCTCGCGGCTCTGTCCCCGGAGTGTGAAATTAGCGAGTGAAGGCCGATTTCACAGGCGCTTTGTCGGAGCGTGTTGGGGTGGCTGTGGAGCTGCGGCAGGGCCTCCCCGCCAAGTCCTGCCCACTTGCAAGCTGCTGTCT
>CAUYQV010022187.1:0-17854 GCA_963574575.1 Galagoides demidoff
ACAGGCGCCCGCCACAACGCCTGGCCATTTTTTGGTTGCAGCCATCATTGTTGTTTGGCGGGCCCGGGCTGGGGATTCAAACCCGCCACCTTAGGTGTATGTGGCTGGCGCCTTAGCCGATTGAGCCACAGGTGCCGAGCCCAGTTTTTATATTTTATGAGTGAGAACAGGTTGAGTATTCCTGAAGTAGTCTCTGAAATGCTTGGGATCAGCCGTGTTTCGGATCTCAGAGAGTTCTGGGTTTTGGAATATTTGCATTATATAGTCACTAGTTCAGCATCCCTACTCCTAAAACCCAAAATCTGAACAGCTCCAATGAGCATTTTCGCTCAGCATCATGTTGGTGTTCAAATTTTTTCCAATTTTATAGCGTTTTGGATTTCAGATTTGAGGATAGGGATATACAAGCTGTATTATAGTAGAACCTCCTTAGTTGACTGGCTCCCTACACCGACTGCCTCCTTGAATTGATCTAATTTTCACAGACCGGACATGTGCCCCATGTACGTATCAGTACAATAGACCTGGTTCCTCACATTAACCACCTCCATATGTTCACCAGTTACATTAACCACCTCCATATGTTCACCAGTTACAATCCCTTGGTCAACTTACAGAGGGTCTACTGTATTTTTACCTTTAAATACATATGGGAACAGAGACTCCATAACCTTTTCTGGGCTGAAAGCCTCTGTAGGTCTTACTTAAGTACTGAGTTTAATTACTATTTTTATTATCATTAGTATTGCAATAATGACAGCCACCCCCTATCTATTGCTCGCCACGCAGCAGGCGCTGTTCTAGATGCATGGCACCTTTGACACTTGGCGATTCTCATGATCACCCTAAGAAGTAGGTTTAGAACTACATAGTATAGAAATTGAGGCTCAGAGACAGCAAGAAACTTGCCGGAAGTCCTACAGGGTGGCCCAGAATCTGCACTCTCAGCCAAGGCCCCAGGCCGTGCCCAGCACACACAGTGGCCAGGCCCACCCTTGCTCTCCTCACCTCCCCGCCCAGGACCCGCCCCACGGTGCCAGAGGCTGCTCCATCCTGCCTCGTACCTGTCAGGGAGCAGGCGGAGCATCTACTCTTTGAAGAAGGGTCCCTGGAACTGGGCTGCAGTGGGGGCCTTGACCTTCCTGTACTGCCGGGTAACGTACGGGGCTGCTGGCGGAGGACAGCGGGATGCCAGGCGGAGGCTGTAGCTGTGTGGGAAGAGGAACAACACACACGGTCATCTGGAGAGGTCGCCGGGCCTTCCTCAGTGCTGGCCACCACTTCCCAGGTGGGGGCAGGACTGCACTGCCTGGACACCTTGAGGCCAGCTGCCTGGCTTCAGCCAGTGGGGCTAGAGCTCCAACTCCAAAGCGCACTGCGCCGCGCTCCACCCACCATCCTCTCCCCTTTGGGGGGAATCACAGAAGTGTGGGCAAGAAGAAGCGTCCATCATCCGGTCCTGAGACACTGCGCTGGGCAGAACTTTGGTGACCCCCAGTGGACGCGCAGGTGAGCTGAAGGGAACAGGGAACTGCTTCATCAAGACCTCAGCTTCACCTGCTCTGATGCCATTTCCCCACCTGGCTCCCTGTTCTCTCCTCCTGCTAGTCAGAAAGCTCCTGGGGAGGGGCTGTTACCAAGATGGGAATACACGGGGAGGGGGCAGGCCCCCTCCACGCCATTAACCCCTCACACTCAACATCTACCCTGTGCCAGACACTGCCACGTCAGGCATCTCAGAGAGACACGTGACTTCCCAGCAGAGATGTGAACCCAGCTGCCTGTGACATGGTTTGGCACTGCTTGTACTTCAGCCCATTAAATGGGGTTTGTTTGTCCAAAGGCGCCTTTACAAATGTATTTAAAAGCTAGATAACCCAGACGGTTCTTCCTCCCCTGCATTGGGCTAAATGGTGCTTCTCATGCAGCTTCTAGCTGGGACGCTGCCTCCTCCGGAAGCTTACTTGTCTACTTTCTGGGTGAGGGGTCCCTCCGCGGGCTCCCAGTGTCCCTGGTGTGTCCTCACCCCAACACTCATTACATTAAAAGTGCATAATAAGGCATCTCTCTTCCTTATGAGCCCCACGATCCCAACGTCAGGCCTGGGTCCTGTTGGCTGCTGCAGCCTCAGCTTAGCACAACAGAAGCAAGCATTTGCCAAATTAGAGCACACACGGTGCTTCCCAGACCTGTGCAAGTACATCGCCCTCTGTCTTACCCTCCTGCCACCTCCTGAGGTGGGTGCTGTGATTAGCCCTCATTTACAGATGGGGAAACGGAGGCACAGAGACCCTCTGGCACTCATCTGCCTCTCAAGGTTGGGGCTGTCCATTTGAATTCCTCCCTGATGTACAGTAGGGACTGTGCTCCTCTTGTTCCACTCACCTAAGCAAGAATCAAGGAGGAAACATGCCAAACACTTGGCACGAGACTGTGTACCAAATGGGCCACCAAGGCCAGCGGGGTTTATAGGCCCACGAGGAGGCCATGGAGGCTAGCTCTGCAGCTAGTGGGGCTATCTCCAGCTACTGGGGGCTATGTCCAGCTAGTGGGGGCTATGTCCCTCCCAGCAGCCCAGCAGGTAGGAAGAACAAGTTGTTTTATACCCACTTTACAGACAAGGACACTTGAGGCTCAGCTATGAAAACTTCCCTAGAGGAGCAGAGCCTAGGCCTTTCAGATCCTTGGGCCACAATTTTGGGGGGACACCAGGTTACCATCTGGGTGTTCCCCATTAGGTCTGGGGCAGGGACGTCCAGCATGACAGTGCCTTCCCGGCTCAAGAAGCCCTTCACTGGTCAGAGAACCCAGACAGCCCACTGGCTGCCCAGACCCAAGATGTCAAGTACCAAGGACCACCGTCTTTGGAACTAGATAGTTCTCCAGCCTTCCAGCACAGTGGCAGTTAATGCGCAGAGCACATGACCTCATGATTCCTGGTTCCCACTTGCTATCTGTGTGCCCTGGGCGAGTCATGGGCTCCAGATTGGCCATCTGAGAAGTGGGTTACTGTGACGATTAACTTCAGAGAAAGGTCCCAGCACAGAGCATCCTGGCCCCCACAGTTATTAGCACAGTGTGTTGAGGGTAGCAGTTGTGGGAGGTGGACACATCCTGAGAAGTCATGACCCCAGGAGGGGGCAGGTGACTGCTGGAGGCCTGGAGGTGACTCTGGTCCTCATTCCTGTCCCTCCCTGCCTCTTGGCCATTGAAGTTGGGTTTCCTCCTCCATAAATGAAGACAATCCCCGCCCACCTGCACCTTAGAGTGGGGCTGGGAAGCGCTCCAGGGACCAGGCAGTGAGTGCACTTTGCCTTTCGGGAGGAGCATGTGAAGGCAGGCTCAGTGGAGCCCTGCCCAGTCCTCAGTGTCCAGCGGGGCTTCTGAGTCAACTGACCAGAATTGTGGCCCAAACCCCAGCTCAGGGATCCAGACTCAAACATCCAGCTGCCTGCTGGCCCCTGACCTTGGACATCTAATGGGTATCTCAACTTCGACACGGCCCCAGCTTGCTCCCACCCACCAGGCTCCATCCATATTGGACGCTTCTCAGCCCTCTCAGCAAACAGCATCACCAAACGTGGTTGAACCTCCAAAGCCTCGTGGTCTTTTCTTCCTCCTTTGCTCACTCTGCTGCTTCCAGTTGGCCATGGACTCAGAGCCCCCCTAACCACGTGCCTGAACCACGTGCAGGAAGAACAGGGTGGCCTGAGCTGCACCCGCGAGGGCCCTGCACGGCACCCTGCAAGTCAGGCCGTCTCTGAGCCAGGCCTGCCCTGCGCTGCCCCACCCTCCTCTGCCTGAGGCTCAGCTTAAGTGCCCCCTCCTCAAAGGGACCTCCTCCCACCTCCCCAGCTTGTTCCCTCTCCTACGTCACTGCCCTTCTGGGCGTCTCATTCACAGCACTTTCCGCACCAGTCCCTTGCCTGCTGAGCTGTTTACTTCCTCACCACCAAAAGGCAATGTCTGAGGGCAGGGACTGAGTCTTGTCACAGCTGAGTCACCTGTGCCTAGCACAGAGCCTGGCACAGGAAGGGCTGGTTGGGTGGATTAAGGCAGGTGTGGGAGACGCATGAACTGAGGCGAAGAGATAACATTTGGTACAGTCAACCCTGGGGGTGGGGGGAGGGATTGGGGGGTGGGTAATGACTGTATGGATGAGTGAATGAATGAATGAGCAGAGAGAGAAGTGGACTCTAAAACGGACACATAAGTTGTTCCTTCCTGAGTACCCTGGGTTTGCGGCTGGAGAGAATTGTCATTATAGGACCACACACTGCCCCAGGCCAGGCCCCACTCCCGGGGACAGCAGAGCTAATCTGGGCAGTGTCAGGTGCAAGGACACAGTGTGAGTTCCCAGCACTGCCTCTTTACAAGTTTCTCTGCCACAGGATGCGCCCTGGTGGTGGATCAGTCACCCTACAAGTAAACTCAGTCAAGCCAGTGCCCCGCTCATCCAAAGCTTTCTATTATTTTTTTTAATTTAATTTTTTTTTTGAAGGTTTTGGCCAGGGCTGGGTTTGAACCTGCCACCTCCGGCATACACGGCCTGCACCCTACTCCTTTGAGCCACAGGCGCCACCCAATTTTTTTTTTCTTTTTGAGACAAAGGCTCTTTCTGTCACCCTAGATAGAGTGCTGCAGCGTCATAGCTCACAGCAACCTTAAACTCCTGGGCTCAAGTGATCCTCTTGCCTCCCTCCATTCTCTCAGGAACTGTTTGGCATTTTTCCCCACTGTTTCACTACAGCTGTTGTCTCACCCACCAGACCTTGTCCAGTTCAGTGTTCTAAACGCCTTCTCTAGCCTGAAGACCCTGACATTTCTAGGCTCAGCCTCTTTGTTGAACTTGAGCTTCATTTGCATCTAGCTGCTCCCTATCTTCACTTGGACGGCTGTAGCAGGTGCATTCACCATCAGCGTGTCCTCTTCATCTCCCCCCAACACATACATGCACAAAAACCGGCCTGCTCCTCCCAGGGTCACCTACATACAGTCTAGGGGCCAGAATCACTGCAGTTGTGAGGACTCTTCCTCGGTGCTCAAGCTCAAAGAGACTCTCTTTGTCTCTCTCTCATCACAGCCAGCCAACAAGCGTATTTTGTCATTGTCATCTCCAGAATATGTCCAGAGTCTGACCACTCCAGCCCCAGCCCTACGGCACTTCTGTGTTATGGTCCTGCCCTTCTCCTGGAGGATTGCGGGTACCACACCCTTCCCTGGGCTCCGTGCCTGCTTTAATTTTGTCCTCGATAGACCTGTGAGGTAGACAAACTTGACAGAGGTTAACTAATGTGACTAGACACGTACCACATGCACATGTCAGTACAGAAGGCCCAGTTCCTTATGTTGACCAGTTTGTTACGGTCCCTGGGGTAACAACTTACAGAGGTTCTGCTGTATTTTTACCTTTAAATACGTATGGGATCAGGGACTCCATAATCTTTTCTGGGCTGAAAGCCTCAGTAGATCTTAAATGAGTATAATTACTATTTTTATATCATTATTATTGTAATAATGACAGCTCACCATGTGGCAGGCACTGCTCTACATGTTTGAACCTTTGACCCTTGTAATTCTCATGATCATCCTAAGGAGTAGGTCCTTCTAACTGCCCATTTTATAGATGCAGAGTATGGAAACTGAGGCTCAGAGACAGTAAGTAATTTGCTTGAAGTCCTGTACGGTGGCCCAGAATCTGCAGCCAGAGTGATGGTATTTGGAGGTGGGGCTTTGGAAAGGGTAATCATGTTTAGATGAAGCATCAGAGCAGGACCTCTGTGCTGGGCCTGTAGCCTCATTAGAGGGAAGACAAACATCTCTCTCTCCTCTCTCTCAAGAGGCACATGTTGAGAACAGTCCACATGAGGCACAAAGAGAAGGCAGCAGTCTGCAAGCCAGGAGGACACCCCTGACCACAACCAAACCATGCTGTCACCCCGATCTCGAACCTCCAGCTTCCAGAACAATGAGAAGATCAATCTCTGTCATTTAAGCCACCCAGTCTATGGAATTTTGGGAAGGCAGCCCAAGACAACTTACTTGCCTAAAGACACAGAGCTCAACTTGGTCAGGTCAGGATCTGAACGTGGGGTCTGAAGCTGAGCCCGACCTCTCTAAGCATGACTCCCTCCCCAGGCAACCCCACAACGGCCATCCTCACACAGGTGACTCCCCAGGGCCCACGTCTAATCCACATCTGCCTCCACGCCCCAGACCCCGGTATGTGCTGACATGACATCTCAGGGACATCCCCAGGTCCTGACTCACGTGACGGCTCCCTCATTCCTACACTCCTTTTCTTGGTGAAAGCACCACGTTCATATCCTGAGAGCCAGAGACCGGGGGTCAACACGGTCCCCCCCTCACCCTGTCCTGTAAGAACTCACCTATTGCCAGTTCTAACGGGGCAACCTGGTATCCTGCAAAGCTCTTCCCTACTGGACTTCTCGCTTCTACTCCCCTCCCATCTGTTCTACGAAGTGTGACCTCCCTCCCACGGGGTAAAGGGGACTATGACATATCCCTGCTGCAACCAATGGATCCCGTGGCTCCCTGGGTCCAAGTTCCTTATTACATCCAGTCCAGCACCTGCTGACCTGCCAGCCCATCTCTCTCCTTCAACTCTCCTTACTCCAGCTAATGTGGGCAGAACCCATGTCCTGGTGCCTGTCAGTCACTGGAGTCAGCAGGGAAGCCCAGCCTGCACCCATCTCTGGAGTGGGACTGGGTATTGGTGTTTTAAAGGCCTCCAATGACTTCACTGTGCAGTCGGGGTGAGAACCACTGCCTTGGAGACACCCTAGGGACACATGACCCCGGGTCAGGGTCTCGGTTTCTCATGCATCCGGGACTATTTTGGTAATATAGGTCTCCCAAGGAACCGTATGGTCTATGATGGTAGAAATTGTTGGCTTTTGCTCGCCATGGTATTTTTAGAGCCTAATTTTGAGTGAGCGAATAAAAAAAGACCCTCGAAATTTAAGAAGTGAAGAAATGAGTGAGTCTAGACCCAAGATACACATATTCCTGCTGTAAGGCGCTAAGAAGTCTGTGCCCATTTAGCGCAGAGGCGAGAAGGGAGACTTACTAGGTACCCAAGGACATCCATTCTTAAAACCCCAGTAAGACGGGTGATGCCGTAACTTTAAATCCAAGGCAACAGGAAGGGCTGAACAAGATCGGCCTCAACTGTTTTTAGAAAGCAGGCGGGCAGACATCACTTCCTAAAGATTTTCACACAACGTGGCTAAACTTTCTAAACACAGTGAGCAGGAGGAGGAGGGTAGGGGCCTGCTCTGTACGCCATACCAGCTCTGCTCAGGACTGACACTTGCAAAATGCGCTCCACTGCTTTCCCTGGGAGGGAAATTTCTGGAAATTTCACTTATGCAGAACAAAATATCATGGTCTTTGAAAGCCCAGGTAGGGCGGGGTGGTGGGGTGCTTCATATACCACCCAGTCTGTGCAGATGGTCCACAGCTGGCCCCAGGAAGGGCTCAGCACTGGTGCCCCTCACAGCATCACCGCTCCCGTGGTTGTAATTTCTTGCTGTCAGAATCCCCTGAATGGCAATGCAGGGGCAGCCCGTGTTCTACCCGTGGCCTCAAGGATACGCTCATTCCCTCACTCACATTTCCAGGGTCCGGTCCCTCATCAAGGACTCGGCACGGCCTGTTCCCTCTGCCGGGAATATGCTGCCCCCAAGTAATCCCATGGCTCACCCCCAACCCCCACCACTTCAAGGTTTTGCTCAGATGTTTCCTTCCTAGTGAGCCCCCCCTTAACCACTGTACGTGGGTGAAATTGCAAGTCCCCCGGAAAGTGTCCACCTCATCTGTTTTCCTTTCTCGATCACACCTTATCCCATCAACATGGCCCGTATTTACTCAGCTGACCCTGTACTGTTTGCCCAGCAATCTTGGTGAGGGCAAGCACAGGGGGCTATCTGGTCATTGATGTGTCCCCAGCACCTGGGCCATTGGTGAGCACACGGTAGTTCGGGCACATGGTACACCTGTGACATGCTGGTGCTTTGCCAAGTTTTATTAAGATATGTTGAGTTCTGTACGCACAGCGCACCTTAACGTGTGGGTTAGTGTAGAGAAGAAAAATGCTCCATTTCAGAGACTTGATGCCGGTATGAGCCCAGGACTCGGGCCTCCTGGCTCCCAAACAGCCGAGTGCTCGTTCAGCCCCCAGTGGTTTCTGGGAAAGGAAAAATCCAGACACCGGAACACACAGGAGAAACTGATAGTGAACAAACAGGAAAAAAGACCAGAGTGGGAGAGAGAGGGAAGGTGACATGGGGAATAACGATGAAAAGGAGTCTCAGAGTTGGAGGTTTCTGGTTCAAGGACTGAGCAGAGAAAGAGATACAGGGACCCTATAAGGACGCGGCTTTGCACACATGCCTGGGACCTCTGTCATGAGATAACAGGACCTCAGGGAACGAAGCACTCACACTGCTGGGGGTTATCCTGGCACCCAGACGTCACTCGGCTCTGGGGAGTCAGGAGGAGGTGACGTCACCGCTGTGGCCAGCACCTGAGACTCTCCTCTCTGGGGCCTTCCCAGGGACAGGGCATGGCTGGGAGCAGGGGGATGAATCAAGGCAACAAAGACTAAAGAAACAGAGGCGGCGCCTGTGGCTCACTGAGTAGGGCGCTGACCCCATATACCAAGGGTGGCTGGTTTGAACCTGTCCCTAGCCAAACTGCAACAAAAAAATAGCCGGGGAATTGTGGTGGGTACCTGTAGTCCCAGCTACTCGGGAGGCTGGGGCAAGAGAATCCCTAAGCCCAGGAGCTAGAGGTTGCAGTGAGCTGTGATGCCACAGCACTCTATTGAGGGCAATAAAGTGAGACTCTGTCTCAAAAAAAAAAAGAACTAAAGAAACAATAAAATAAAAATAAAGAATGGGCAAAGAATATGCAATCATTGAACATAAAATAACATGGAGCAGTAAGTCAGAGAGAAATACCAGAGCCCATTAATATGAAAAGACATCCACTCTCCCTGGTGTTATCAGAGAATATTGAAACAAGAGGGCCACTTTCCTGGTCAGATGAGGATACAGCCATACACACAGCTGCCCCCAGATGGGGACTGTAACTGACAGGAGGCCGGACCCCCCCCCCACTGTTTGGGGAGGCAGTGCTTGTCCCTCCCCCATTTCCTGGGAGCCTCCCCCTCCAAGTCCCTCATAAAGCCATTTCTCTCAGCCTCAGTGGTGAACAGCTGGAGACACAGCAGAGAACAAGGTCAGAAAGCCCTTCCCAGGCTCTCACCTTAGTGGAGACAAAGCAAATAGATGAACAAGTGCATATCAGACCACCGTGATGGCTACACAGAAAAATGAAGCTGGGGAGGGAGCCTGGGAGTCGATGCCTGGTGGGCGGGGGGGCACAGGATGAGCAGAGCAGCAGTGCTGAGCTGGGACCTGAAGGAGGGGCATCCACCAGCTCAGACAGTGAGGCCAACGTGCTCCAGGCAGTGCGGGAAGGGCATGTGCAAAGGTCCTGAGGTGAGATCTGCCCGTGTCTGAGAGGTGAGGCAGGGCAGGACTTCATAGGCCCCTGACATGGCAGCTGGTTGTCCTTCTGGGCAGAGCAGTAACAGGACCTGACATTGACTGTGGATTCACGGTAATGGGACTGGGAAGGTCAGTTAGGCTGCAACTGCCACCGTGCAGTGAGAGATGACAGTGGCCTGGCCCCCGGGACGGCTGAAGAGGCCAAGCTGGGGGCAGGGTGGGTACATCTGGGAGGTGGTACTGGCCAAAGCTGTGGAGGAAGGAGTCAGGTCAGAGCCTGGCTGGACTCCGAGCAGGATACTCTCCACGCAGCCAAGATGGGGAGGACAGCAGGGGAGGGACGCTTCGTGCAGAGACTTTCACTTTGGGAGGATTAAAATTGAAACATTTTCTAGACACAAGGGAGAGATACCAGGTGGGTGGTAAAATAGGACTCTGATAACAATATGAATCTGGAATTCCTCCGCATCTACGTGGCATTTAGCACGTGCACTGGGTGAGATCAGCAGGGCCCAGAGCAGAGGAAGGGGCCCAGGGGCTGGTGAGATGAGGGGGCAGGCAGCGATGGGGGGGAACCAGGAGAGAGATGTGTCCGGGAGAAAGTGTTCCCAGGAAGAGGAGGATTAGGGATTAGCAGTGTCAACTGTTGCCACTGGGTCAAGGAAGAGGAGACAGAATTGACTGCTTCATGTGGCACCTTAGAAGCCCGGCCACCTTGGTAAGAGACAACCACCTGACAGTGAGTTCAAGGCCAGAAGGGAGGACGGACTGGAGGCAGGAATCCAGGGCACCCCACCAAGGAGAGCAGAGGGAACAGATTAGGGAGGGAAGGAGCTGCAGGCTTTTGAGGAACACATACACGCTCTCCAGGGCTCTGGGTTGGGACCTCTGCCTGCCCCATCCCTCTTCCTCCCACACACTTCAGGGAGGATCTCCTGGAATAACAATCCTCAGAGCAGGTCAGGCCACAGAAGCCTTACACAACTCTCCATAAATTCTCGAAGTGCAACTCATATGAAGCCAACGTCTGTGGTTCCATACTTTTGCCAGAGGTAGGGAGAGGCAGAGGGCGTGGGAGCTTGGGGGATCCTGAGAGGATGATGGAATTCCCTGGGGCCTGGGTGACGGTCAACAGGTAGGAGCTGCAGGAACTCCCTTTCGCCCGCTTCCTGGAATGGTCGCATCCAAAGCCGGGTCCAGCTTCCCAAAGTGGGCAGCCTCCATGTGCCCTGGGGAGGCACCTCCCATTCAAATGGAGCCCCCCAGGGATAGGAAGACAAGAGAAGAGAAAGTAGGTAGACACCAAAAGGAGACTGGGCAAGGATTCGGAAGCCTGGAGCTTCAGTCTTGGCCCCATCACTGATGTGCTGTGTGGCCCCTGGAAAGTGCCTGCACCTCTCTGAGCCATAGCAGTCTCCCCTATAACACCATCATTCACTGAGCACTTATTATGCACCAAGAGCTCCTCCAATTCCCCAGAAGCCCTGAGGGGTGGGGACCTGTCCCCATCTTTGTTTTACAGAGGAGGAAGACTGAGGCTCAGAGAGGTGCAGAAGCCAAACATCCAAGTTCTCTCAGTCCACAGGGGAAACCGCCAAGATCTGAACCCAAGACCATTGGACAGAGCCTGTGCCCCCTCCCTGACGCAGTCCTCATAATGATGGTGATTGAGGAGCCCTTCCCAATCCTCCAAAGCCAGGTGAGGGTGTCCCTCTGCCCACAGGACAGCCACACAGATCACCCAAGATGCCACAGTGGGCTTTGGGCCAAGATGTCAGCTCAGAGCAGCCCCAGAACAGAGGTCCTCAGGCTCTGGGGCTCACTAGAATCCCCTTGGGAAATTAAAAACAGTCCCGAGGCCTACACTTCACCCCTAGAGGTTCTAGTTTCCTTGGTTGGAGTACAGCGCAGACACTGGCAATTTTAAAAGCTGACTTTGCAAAATCAATACATACATCGATACATAAATAAATAAAAATAAAAGCCAACTTTGCAGGCCAGCCAGCTATGTCAGGATTCCCAGGGAGCCTGTCAGTCACACGCTCAGCCCTGGCTGACCAGAGTCACAATCTGCCCTTTCAACAAGAGCCCCGGGAGAGGCGTTTGAGGCAGCTGAGGGAGCACAGGGCCAGGGACACCTCCAGCAGAGTCGCCCACGTGGGCTGCGCTGGATGGGGCTCCTGCCTACTGAAGTTCTGTTATGAAGCCTCCAAATGTGGGGGCTCACAGGAGGCAAATGGGCACAGTCCTCAGGGAACCAGGCACCAGTTTGAAACCTCTGGCCAGGAGGGTCACTGTGGATCCTCTGAGTGGAGACAAGGCCATCCGCTGCCCTGATGGGATGGTAGGGACAACAGAAGCTGAGGAAGGAGTCAGCACACTGTGCTTACGTGGTTTCTTCATGTCCCTTTAACCAAAAGCACGATGATGGGTCGGTCGTTATGCCCTTTTTATGGCTGAGGGGACAGCAGTACAGGTTAAGTAACTCCTTTTAAGAGGTATGAACAGGAGGAAGGAGGGAGGGAGCCAGGACTCACACCCTTGGCTGACCTGAGCCTCTCAGCAGACCATGCTCCTTCCTTCTCACCAGCCCTGAGGGAAGCCACAGGCCAGGGCTGCGCCCAGATGACCAATTAGGCCCCTGCCTCGCGGGGTTTCTGAGCCAGGTTCTGAGGCAGCAGAGGCCGTGAGTTCTCCAAACACCCAGCACGTGACAGGCTTGTAACACCCAGCCCAGTAAACAGGAAGGCTGGCCCAGCCCGGCCAAAGAAAACTGGCAGCCAGGAAATCCTTGCTGCGCCTGCCTCCCTAGCTGCGGGATGGGTGGTGTGCAGGGGACCCCCCAGAGGCCTCAGGCAGCAGCCCTGCCCTTACCCACGAGGGGACTGAGCCAGAGCAAGCCAGGGACTCACTCACCTCACTCAGAGTCACACAGCAAGTTGTTCCTGGGGAGAGTGAGAGGACAGGACTGGGCTCACTGCTTATTTGGGGACACTAATGATGGGAAGGTGAGTTGGGTGAAGCCGTGGCGAGGAACTTAGTGCTCTGTGACTGCCTCTCCCTTCCTCGACTGGCAGAGGCCCCAGGAAAGCTCAGTCTGAGTCTATCCACTTCTCACTTGCAGAACCCACCCCTGGCTGGCACAAGCAGGTGCCCAGGGAGCCTTTCATGGTCCCGATGCAGTTCAACCCTCAAATGTGCCTGTCCATGTCACTCCAGAGCCAAACTCTTCCCAGCACAGTTCCCATGAGTTTTCTCTCATGGCCAGAGTCATGCCCTAACCACAGGAGGAAGCCCCCATTTTAATGACAATGCCATGAAGCCAACCCTGCAGCCCTCAGACTTCCAACAGACCCTCCCCATCCTGCTCAGGGCGGGGATTCAAGTCTGGAGGATGTCACCCCTGCAGGAAACAGGTCACTACCTGCGGCAGGAGCTGCTCAGGTGGGAGAAGCCCCAGGACGGTGGCGGAGGGGCTCCTATAGCTCCCGACTTCCTCTCCTGCTTTCGCACCTCCCAGGACCCTGCCACCCTGCGACCACCCAGTTCTAGCTTACCCCAAATCCTGTCCCTTCTTTCCATCTCCAGTTCTAAGAAAAGGAGGGAAGCCAAAAAGAAAACACAAACACATACGAGTGTGTCCGGGTTAATGAACGTGTGAGAAGCAGATTCCCAACTCCGGACAGCAGGAGATGAAGGTCTCCTGTGAGATCCAGACAGACAGCTTGCAGTTTTAATTATTATTTATTTATAAATGAGACAGGGTCTCTCTCACTCCATCACCCAGGCTAGAGTCTAGTGGTGTGATCACAGTTCACCGTAAACTTGAACTCCTTGGGCTCAAGCAATCCTTCCACCCCAGCCAGAACAGCTCTTCCAAATGGTAAAATTTTACAAGGATACTAAGACTTCATTATTGTTACTGCTCTATCTTTCAAAGATGATCTAGGCCAAGGAAGTAAAAATACATGCAGTAAACTCCAAGAATAAAGTAGAGAAGAGCTCAACCCTCACATGGCTTGGAGCTGTTGGGGCTGAAAGTCTTACGTGCCATCTTCCCTGGTTCCAGCATTTCTAGACCTTGCCTGGGTTGGAAAAGGGTATAACTTGGGAGCAGGTCCAAGGATGCTAACAGTAAGAAGTGGCTGCTCCTTACAGGGCTCTCTACTCCTGCTCCAATGGAGAAGGCTTGAGGGAGTTCAAGGAGCTCATTAGCTTCCCAAGGGTTGAAACAGCTTGTCTCGGGAGGCCTGGGCGTGCCCGGCTGGCAGGGCGTCCCAGGCGGAGGGCTGGCACTGTACGGGAAAGGCACGCTTGCTACGTGCCTGAACAGGCTTTAGTCAACAGGGGTTGACGTGGCCTAAAGGACAAGGGCAAAAGACTGTAGGCCTGGAAGCCTCGTCCTAAGAATGGCGAAAGTCAGATCCCTGGAGCCCTCACCCTGCATCCTCGGCGGAAGGGTGCTTAGGGCTGGGACAGTGCAATGTACCACATACCAGGACACCAAGGAAAGCTGCCCTAGTGAGATGACTTAGCCCCAGGCTGTCTGGCCCCACTCCAGGTGGCTCAAACCTCACCAAGATCAGTAATGCACTCTGCGTAGTTCACAGAGAGGAAGCTCCCGCCTGGGGGCAGGGGGGCGGGGACAGATACCTGGCCCAGCCAGACACTATGTGGGGAGCCACAGGCTGACAGCCAGGATGCGGCAGGCTCGGAGTGAAAACCTCCTAATGTCTCTTCCACATTACTGGAATTTCCCAAACAGGGCTCAGTAGAACTGGCCCCCCGCAGATGCTGCATGTACCCTCAAGCTTGTGCGGCATGGCAGCTAACATTTCTGTGCGTACCGCTTGCCAAGCGCTGTGCCCATAATGAAATTCATCTTCACAAGAAATTTAAGAGACGTGGCGTTTCACAGGCGAGGAAATAAAGCACAGAGAAGTTAGGCAACTCACCCAAGGATGTACAGCTGACAAGAGACAGAGCAGGGATGGGAGCCCAAGCCTGTCACCTCCAGAGAGCAGGATGGGGACGCCAAGCAGGCATGTCTCTGCAGGATTTCTGAGCTTCAGTGTGCTGACAGGTAACGTGAATTCCCAACAAGAAACAGGGTGTCATTTACCCTAAACTTATATCCCCAGTGACCTGATAACTCTGGACCACCTGTCCTGCCAGTTACCGAGGAGGGGTGGGGGCACATTGGTGAGCCAGGCACACATGTGCCCCCAAGCACAAGAAGCTGCAAGGGACGGCTTTGGTCCAAAGCCTCTGCCTGCTCAAACCCAGGAGATTGGCCTCTGGCACACAATGTCCCAGCCCACACCACCTCCATCAGCTGTCACTTCAGTCCTCGGCCACATCTTTGGTCATGTCGTGGCCTGTCTGCAGTTGTCCCCCACAGCCATGGCCTCCTCTCCAGCCCTGCCCCCAGGAGGCACTCCCCTCCCCCCGGGCACACTGGGCCTTGTAACTGGTTAGACCTGGTGCTCCTGGGGAGGCAGAGGGTAGGGGTTAGAGCCTGACAGTCCCACTTCCGCCACTACGTCTTCTCAAGTCACCCACCCTCTGGGAACAGTGTCCTCTGTGATTACAGGCCTAACACCAACCTGGCATGGCTGGGGGAGCTTACTATTGACAGGATCTTAGCAGAGTAGACACTCTCTTCTCCAGGGTAACCCGGCCCAGCAGATGGTCACTCACTGCACGGCATCAGTATTAGGGCATCTTTTTTTTTTTTTTTTTTTAGAGACAGTCTCACTTTGTCGCCCTCAGTAGAGTTCTGTGTCGTCACAGTTCACAGCAACCTCTAACTCTTGGGCTTAGCCGATTCTCTTGCCTTGGCCTCCTGAGTAGCTGGGACTACAGGCGTCCACCACAACACCTGGCTATTTTTTTGTTGTTGTTGCAGTTTGGCCAGGGCCAGGTTCAAACCCGTCACCCTCAGTATATGGTACCAGCTCCCTACTCACTAAGCCACAGGCACCGCCCAGCATTAGGCAATCTTTAAGCATTACTTAAGTTTAATTAAATGCTGCCTGGTCCAACTTTAAAAGAGTGATCCCAAAACTCAGATGGGCTCCCAACACCTACCCTCTGGCATTTGAAAAGGCACCTAGCACAGAAAAGCAGGCCTCCAGAAAAGCAGGCCTCGGCCCAACATGCATCTCTGGATGAATGAATGTGGATGAACACATGGATGGATGAAGGACCAAGACCCACACCGTCTTTAACTAAACCCCATTCACAGGAACCACCCATGATTTCCAGTTTCTGTTTAAACTGCGGTGACAGCGAGACACAATAAACAAAGTCACGTGAAGAATCTATGCCTTTACAATTGCCACCCTGCCCTCTACAAATTTTTAGTTTTGTCACTTACAACTAGTTGGACTGCAATTTTTAAGCCAGGAACTATGAATCTTTCTAAGCATTTGGGTTTTTGGTTTTTTTTTTTTAGAAAGTCTCACTTTATCGCCTTTGGTAGAGTGCTGTGGCATCATAGCTCACAGCAACCTCCAGCTTCTGGGCTTAAGAATTCTCTTACCTCAGCCTCCCGAGTAGCTGGGACTACAGGCCCCCACCACATCACCCGGCTATTTTTTTGTTGCAGTTTGGCCGGGGCTGAGTTTTATCCCACCACCCTTGGTATATGGGGCTGGTGCCCTACTCACTGAGCCACAGGCGCTGCCCTACACTTGGCTTGTTTTTCATAAATAGTTCTACACTGTTTCATCGATTTGGGTAATATTTAATTAAATCACGCAAGCACAATCACAGACCCAAGTGGCATAAACGGCTTTGGGAACAAACACAGCTGACCTTTGGCATGCATTCACCTTGACCGCTGGGAATGGACGCACATGGGCTCCCTGTGAGTGGGGGTCAGGAATCCCAAAGCCGAGGCAGGGCACCTTCCACAGGGTGGGCTGGTGAAACTAAAATAAGTTGAGTTTCAAGTGCACTTCATTTTGTCCACAGTTGGTGTTCTCACAAAAGTTCACAAGGATTCCTGCTACCACTGAACTCTCCCAGGAGCTGTGATTTGCAAAATGTCTCAAATTCTTCCTTAGGCAATGGTGAACACACGGGACGTGGTGACTAAGTGGCCAAGGCCTCTGTGTTCTTTTTGGGTGTTGGTGCTCGCTGCCCATTGGTTTAGGAAGCTGTTTGCCTTAAGCAGCAGCTGCTCTGACTCAGGGGGAGATGGAGAAAATCACCCAGGGGGCAAGGCTGTGCTGCAAACCCAGTCGTAGAACAGCCTTGCTCAGTGCAGCCCCTCCGGGGGCTCATGGTCCCATGAAACCAGCAGTTAACCTCTAAGAAGGCTCACTTTTTCTGAGCAAAACAACAAACACACAAGAGCAATCATTCACTGCCACGTGTCTTGGGGCGGGGGGGAGGTTCTGGGAGGTTCTCTACTAGAATGGGACCCCTTTGGAGACGCCAGGAGACAGAATTAAAGTTGGTGCCACAGAAAGGGTGACCTGACTTTCAGGTCCAAAATTTGAGAAAAAAGAATCTAAAATCCAAAAGAGTACTTAATTAATCCTACTCCGTGAAATTCAGGATGTTCAATTGTAGCCAAGACAGGCTGTGAGGACTGAGACCTTTGTTGTGTAGATCGGGGAGAGGAGAACGTAATTTCACCAGTACCTTTGACTTAATAAACCCGCTACAGCGGACTTCAACAGACAATTTCATTCTGGTCTACACGGTTCATCCATCAGCTTTCATTACACATTCTTAACCTGGAGGACCAGGCCCCGAGGCGGTAATGCTAATTGTTACTAGTTATCATCATCCTTTTCTTCCCACTTGATTTTAATTGGTCACTTACTTATCAAAGTGACACTCTCGACTCAGTTGCCATCAATTAATTGCCCCAAGATTCACTCTTTAAACCAAAGAGTTAGGGTCGCATTAGGAGCTCACTGAAGTTCAGTGACAGTTCTGTTCTATCTGGAGATTTCTTCCTTTTTACTCCACAAATGCAGGGTACCTCCTATATACTCCCTCAGACCTGCAGTAGGTGCTGGAGTGACAAGTTGGACACACACAGGCAGGGCTCTGTGCCACACCAAGCTTGTGCTAGTGTATGAACAAAATGCATATATCCTCCTCAAAAAGACACTCAAGGCTCAGCGCCCATAGCACAGTGATTACGGCACCAGCCACATACACCAAGGGTGGCAGGTTCGAACCCAGCCCAGGCCAGCTAAACAACGACAACTGCAACCAAAAATAAATAGCTGAGCGTTGTGGCAGGCTCCTGTAGTCCCAGCTACTTGGGAGGCTGAGGCAAGAGAATCTCTTAAGCC
>CAUYQV010022189.1:0-22270 GCA_963574575.1 Galagoides demidoff
GAGACTGTCCTTTCCCCACTGGGTGCTCATGGTACACTTGTAAAATCATTTTACCCTCCAGAAGCTGGTTTATTTCTAGGCTCAGTGTTCTCTTTCATTGCTCTTTAAGTTTTCCCATGCCAGTACTACCCTGTTTTGAACTCAGGAGCTTGTAATGAATTTTGAAAGCAGGAAGTGTAAGACCTCCAAGTTCATACTTTTTCAAGATTGTTTTACATGGGGTCCCTTGAGATTCCACATACCTGAACCTTTCCTAAATTTGCTTTTGTTGTTAACCTTCTTTGTGGAATCTTGAGTGTTTTCTACATATGAGATCATGTAATTTGTAAACCGATCACTTTAGACCTTCCTTTTTAATTTGAGTACATTTTATTTCTTTCTCTTTCCTAATTGCTCTTTCAGTTATTGGTGTCTCCAGATTACATGTGCCTAAAAACATCCACTCATAATAGCCTTTTTTGCTATGTTACTCTCTTAAATCAAGCGCAACACAAAAATAATACTAACTGTCCATGTATTTGCTTTTACCAGACATCTTTATTTCTTTTTTTTTTCTTCAAGACAGAGCCTCAAGCTGTCCCCCTGGGTAGAGTGCTGTGGCATCACAGCTCACAGCAACCTCCAACTCCTGGACTCAAGCGAGTCTCCTGCCTCTGCCTCCCAAGTAGCTGGGACTACAGGCGCCTGCCACAACACTTGGCTATTTTTTTATTTTTTTTGGTTGTAGCCATCATTGTTGTTTGGCGGGCCTGGGCTGGATTTGAACCTGCCACCTTAGGTGTATGTGGCAGGCACCTTAGCCACTTGAGCCAGAGGTGCCGATCCACATCTTTATTTCTTCATGAAGCTTTGAGTTCCTGTCTAGTGTCTTTTCTTTTCAACCAGAACGACTCCTTCTATTGGAGGTCAGGGCTGCTGCTGCTGACCTTTTGGATGTCTGACAATGTCTTAATTTCTTCCTCATTTTTGAAGCACAGTTTCTTGGATATTGGACTTTTAGTAGACAGACCTTTTTTTTTTTTTCTCCCATGACTTTGAATATTTCAGCCCACTGATTTCTGGACTCCAAGGTTTTTGATGACAAATCTGATGTCAATCATGTGGAAAATGATGATGAGAGTCATCTTCCTAGCAGCTCAGTAGATGTTAGTAAGGGACCTTATTGTATATCACACACCCCAGAACATTTCTGTATAGTATATTGATGGCAGCTATTTGAGGCATCCTTTGAACACTAAAATTTAAAGAAAAAGGAATTGGATACTTCCCCTAGAGACATGATGAGGTCTCTAAACCTAACGTTATTATAGGTTTTCAAAGTATAAGTGAGAAGGCCATGGAAACATTGTACAGGTTTTAATTTCTAATAAACCAAATATCAATGTCTATAACCCATGTAAACAAGAACCGTTTGTTTCTCTTTCAGGAGGAAAATGTTTCTGCGTCCATATAAGGAAAAGAAAAAAACAAAACACCCCACATTGTGTTATCCCCAGCCCTGATTGGTCCATTTCTCTGAGCCTCTGTCCTCATAGACAGCCATTGAGCCTAAAACATATGTAAGCATCTGTCTGGGCCTGGGTCTTTGGTCCTTATAGCCTAGGAAGCTTCTTTTGGTGATCTGTGGACTTGACCTCAGATAGCGTGTTTCTTTGATCGTAGTGCTTGCCATTATCCCTGTGAGTAGTTTAGCGTAGTGTACATAGTGTTCTTAGCATAGTGCTATTTGTTTTATTAGTTCACATATTTTTATCCTAGTTACCTTTCATTAATAGTGTTAGCCTATTTAGTGCCCCAGTTAGTATAGTTTGTTAGTATTCTTAGCATAGCATAGTGAGTATAATTGTTGTTCATTTGTTATTTAGTGTAGCTTATCTAGCAAAGTGTTCGAGTAGCCAGGCTCCCCATGGAGCCTGGGGTGGCCTCCGTGTCTCTAGACAAGGAGGTCCTCCAGGACTAGGAGTTCTTAAAGACCCTTGGCCAGGGCAGCTTCGCTGAGGTGAAGCTGGCCCGGCACCGTCGAACTGGTACTCAGGTGGTGGTGAAGATCATCAACAAACGCTGTATGACTGGCCTCATCCCTGTGTCTGCATAGCCCGACATATGAAGAGACTGTACCATCCCCACATCATCAAGCTGCTGGAGGTCATAGAGGGTAAGGAAAATATGTACCCAATAATGGAACTTGCAGGTGATGGTGACCTGTGTGAGAGAACAATGGCATCTGGTCAAATGGAGGAGGGGGAGGCCTGAGCCATATTCTTGCAGCTCCTGAAAGCCAGGGAGTACCTTCACCAAAAGGGACACACAGGGACCTGAAGCTTGAGAACATTTTATTGTATTCACAAAACAATGTGAAACTAGCTGACTTTGGCAGGGCTGCAACCTTCAGTGAAGGTAAGATGTTCTCAGACTTTTGTGGGACCCCCAATTATTTGGCCCCTGAAGTTTTCCTGGGCCAAAAATACAAGGGACCAGAGGCAGAAATCTGGAGCCTTGGGGTCATCTTCTATTCAGTGGCAGCCGGGGTCTTCCCACTTAAAGAACAGGACCACAATGAACTACAAACATCTATCTTAAGAGGCACCTGTAGAACACTTGCTTTCACTGCCCCAAAATTAAAATCCTTCATCCAAAAGATCCTAACTCTTGACCCCAGCAAGAGACTCACCCTCCATCAGATGATGGAAGACCTCTGGATCCAGCCTGGGCAAGACAGCATGAGGCCATGCATGGCCGAGACAGACATCTCACCAGAGGATGCCACCCCACTGGAGGCAGACACCCCACTGGAGACTACCACCCCACTGGAGGCTACCACCCCACTGGAGGCTGCCACCCCCACCTGAGGGGGACATCTTACCAGAAACCAATATCCCACCAGACACCTCCAACTCACCAATTCCCAGTCCCAGTTGTGCCCCCCACCCTGGCCCCATGTCCTCTCCCTCCAGCATCAGCTGCCTTAGGGGAGGCCTAGGAGGAGACAGGGGAGCTGAGGGAAGTCCCAGACAAGACCACTTCCTTCCAGCTGGGCAGGTAGTAGAGGACCATGAACCCACTGAAGCGGGCCAGGGGCAGCAGGGGTGTGGTAGGAGGATTATGAATTTCTTTTGCAAAATGTTCTGCCTCTCGCTGGCCCAAAAGAGGCACCGCAAGGTGGTGCCTGCGACCAGCCAGGAGACTTGAGGCTGAGATGAGGAGGAGAGTGTGGGGTGGCCAACCTATGCTTCCTCCTTTTATTTCTTATTGGATTTTCAATAAAGAGATTGAAATCGTATCTTTTACTGTGTGTACATGTATGGGGAACAAGGTGAAGTTCAGGTGTGTGTGGAAAGCTAACACCCCCATCCCTGCAGGCAGATGCAGCATGATGTCACTGATGTGTTGCCTCTGAAAAGCTGACCTCATAGAAAGTTTGTGTCGTGGGGTGGGTGGCACAGGGAGGGATGGGAGGGGTTAGTCCCAGGATGAAGATACCCTGACATCTGTTGCACAGCAGGGGGACCAGGTTAAGGAGAATGTAGGGCACATTTCAAAAGACCTGAGAGTCCACTTCAAATGTCTCCTTGGAAAGCAAGAAGGCCCTGAGCTCCTGGGATCCTGAAACACGATGTGGGAGGTCGGCCATGTGTGGACTCCCAGCTGTGTGGGGAGCCAGACAAGCAGCCTGCAGCCTGCAGAGGCCTCCCAGCCATAGTGGAGGGAGCTGAAGCATGGCCTGGACACACCCGCACCCACCCAACCAGCTGGAACAACCACTGAGCCTGGACTGTGATGCTTGGGCACTTGTCCCCTCACTGACCTCGCTGCCTTTTCCTCCATGGTTGTGGGTAGTGGGGCCAGAAGGTTCTTAGTCATCTCACTCCTATTTCTTCCAAATCAGTATAAATACATCTCACTCCAGAAAGCTGGGTCCTGGATATTTTGCTGTTTTGAGTCCTCCCTGAAGTGCTGGGGCTGTGCAGGCAGCCTGGAGCACAGTAGTACTTAGAGTTAATGAGAAACACTCAATGGAAAGGGGCCACGAAGAAACTACCAAGGTCTCCCAACAGCAACACAGGAGTATCTGGGCCGTGTGCAGGGCAGAGATGCACACACTGTGAAGGCCTCCTGACACTGACTTCACCTGGTTAACATCTTCACAAGGAACAATGGGGACTTGAGGTCCTGCTGGCCTGTGTTGATTATCCTGAGTAGGATAACAAAGTCCTGTGAATGAAACTATATAGGGAGTCAGAAAGGGACCTGGCTATAGTCTGCAAGGTGCCTGAGGGGACCACTTGTTCCACTGTGTTTTCTGACTGAATAGTGTAATACCTGAACTTTCCTCTGTGATCTTCTCTCCAAGCGTGACCCTGGTGTGGGCCTTTGGTCACCACACAAAACCCTTCCTCTATGTTCAGTCTTTTCTTGGCAAAAACACATTTCCACATTGATAGCCTTTTTATTTGTTACCTCTTTTTATCTTTTTTTTTTTTAAATCCATACATGGAATCAACTTTGAAAAAACATCCAACTTAGATGACATTACAGATATATTTCATCACTAGGGGCATGTTTCATGCCTTTTCCACAACACGTCCTCCTCCCTGGTTCACCCCATACTTTCAGACTTTCCTTCACCAGTAACTTTAAAGTGTGGTGAAAACCCTAAGAAAGGACATTCTGAATTGTCCTTTACAGAAATAGGTATGTGAATTAGCATAGATTTGTAATAAAATAGCTTAAAAACTTAGCCTAGGCCCAGGAGATGTTAGCCTTCATAAAAATACATTTGCTAATAGAAATCAAGGATGCTGTTGGAAGCTTATGTATGACCCTTTGCTTTCTTTAAAAATGAAGAGAATGCTAATCACTTCTGTTTTCCATTAACTGAGTTGTTTGAACCTAATATGCTGACTTAGTACAAATAAGGCTAATGAGCTGAGGGCAAGATTTTGATATTACTGACAAAGGATCTACCTATCAAACTGCTGAGGGAAATGCATAAACTTGAAATTATTTGGAGTTATCTATGGACTCAAGCTCTATGTATATCCAAACCCGTGGTTGATTTCATGTGTTCAACCAATATTTATTGAGCACCTATTATATGCTTGGACTCAGGTATGCAGAATCCTAGGAGCATAGCGGTGAATGAAATAGACATGGTGTTCATAAGGCTTTCTGTTTACTTTTGAAGATAGACATTCAATGAGTGATTACACAAACATTTTGTTACAAGTTGGTTAAGTGATATAAAAGATTAAAAAAGGATGTTTTGAGAATTTAGTGTCTTCATGCAATAGAAGATAATTCAGAGTGGCGAGAGAGATAGTTAGCAGAAGGGCCACCTCTGTATTTTCCTAGCATAGCCTACCCTATGCCCCTCACTAGCAATATACAGAGAAATCTGCAGACATTGTATGTGTTTTATTTATATTTATCCTATTTATTATTCTGTGACCTAAGAAATAAGGCATTCACACTAGGAAGACCTACAAAATTAAGCACATGAGCATCTTTGTCAATACATACAACTTAGATGACCTGGCTGCTCTCACCCAACCAATGATACCAGAAATAGTCCTACTTATCACAGATCGCACCAAGACAAATCCAGTGTTTTACCCCAACTTCCAGTTAGGAGACATGAAAATGAGCCGTTTTTCTCAACCCTTTCTACCCATTCCAGTTGCTGAGGAGGCAGTCCAGTGGGGAGTCCCCTGGGATGCTTCCCCACACCATCCTGAACCGACATTTTGTCAGACATTGGGGCAGGGAAGCGCATAAACCTAGCTGAGAACTACTGTGCTTCCACCTTCCTTTCCCCCTTTCAGTTAGCAAAGCAATAAGGTCCAAACCCAGCCAAGTCAGAATTAGTGCTGCTGGAAAACAAACACAGAGGCTTAACTAGGAAAGATCCAATACAAAGATAGAAATGTCTCAATACCCAGAGGACAGCTTTTGTAGTTAGAGGATAGGGCAGCTGGGAAGCACCAGAGAAAGAGTGAGCCCAACTTAACCAGAGAATCTGTGGAATGCCCAGAGGTTTGTAATTTACCTTCTACTTCCCAGGGCTGAGGGAGGAGACAGACAAAGGTTCTGCCAGTTTATGGACTGAACACAGGGAAACGGGAATCAGGACACCTTAACGACAAGGCTGCTATGCCTCCTTCAACAAACAGAAAAAGGTGGCCTGCTGCAAACACACGTCCCTCATTTGTCTTTCCTTACTGGAGCTAGATGTGGTCTCTGAAATCAGTAGGAAACCCCAAGTTTCAGCACGATGATGTTGAGTCCCTTTGAAGTTGGATGTCCCTGGTTCTTGCCTTCCAGTCAAAGAATGAGCTTAGCCTCAGTGATGATGGAGTCATCACAATAGCATTTACTTATTACAGAGCACAAGCCATTCTGAGATCAATCCCAAAGGGACCTAATAACATCTCCAGACTTTGTGTTATTTTACAAGGCTACAGTTGCCAAAATAGCATGGTACTGGTATAAAAGCAGAGACCAAGACCAGTAGAACCTGGTTATAAAACCACCTGCCTACACTCAGCTGATCTTCAAAAAGCACAGAATAACATACCTGGGGACAGGGGACAGGAAGCCTTGTCCTGAGTTCTTATCTGATGAGACTCCAGCTGAATTTGGGATGTCTCCATTATTGGGCAAATGCCTTCAGAGTCAGGGTGGGAAATCACACCTAAGTGAAGTGTTTCATGCAGCACCCTGGCAGGATTTTATATTGGTGGGACCTGGGGTGATGGGGAGGGTTACTATGAGAAGAATGGAAATGAGGTGCTGAGGTTAAAGTCACTTTGCAATTTCCCTGCATGGCTGTAGCAAATGCCTGTGCTGCTCCCTCCTCTTCTTTCTTTTCTTTTTTTTTTTTAATTATTATTATTATTTGTTATTTGGGATTCACTGAGTATACAAAGAATTAGGTTATACTGATTGAGTTTGTTAGATTAATTCCCTCTTATAATAAAATATAAAGTCCCATACCCAAGACAGGTGCCATACACCATGATCCCCCATCCCCCTCCCTCCTATCCTCTCCCTGCTCCTCATTCCTCTATTGTCCCCCCACTTGATATTAGCTCAGCCACTGCCTTCATATTAGAATTGAGTACATTGGATTCTTGCTTCTCCATTCTTTTTTTTTTTTTGAGTATTTTTTCAAATCAATATGAGGGTACAGTTTTTGGGTTACACTGTTCTCACTTCTAGGGTAAAGTTCCATTTGTAGAAGAGCCCCTCACCCAGGGGGTGTGTTATACACCCTTACAATATGTACATTAACTGAGATCCTGCCTCATGCCCTCCCTCCTTCTGCCATACATCCTCCCCCATTCCCCGTCCCACTTCCCTGTACTCCCAAACTGGATTATATTAGTGTTTTATTGTTCTTATGAGCATGTAATTGTTTATATATTGGTTTCATAATAGTATGGAGTACAATGAATATTTTTTCATTCTTGTGATTCTTTACTAAGAAGAATGTATTTCAACTCCATCCAGGTAAATGTAAAAGATGTTGCGTCTGCATCTTTTTTAATGGCTGAATAAAATTCCATGGTATTCATACACCAGTTTGTTGATCCATTCGTGGATCCATTCATGGATGCCCATTGATGGGCACTTAGGGTGCTTTCACAACTTGGCAATCATGAACTGAGCTGCAATAAACATTCTAGTGCAAATGTCTTTGTGGTAAAATGATTTCTGTTATTCTACATAGATACTTAGGAAAGGAATTGCAGGGCCAAATGGAAGGTTTATTTTTAGATCTTTGAGGATTCTCCATACATGTGTCCAAAAAGGCTGTATTAGTTTGCAATCTCACCAGCAGTGTAGAAGTGTTCCCTTCTCTCCACATCCATGCCATCATCTGGTGTTTTGGGACTTTGTGTTGTGGACTGACCTTGCTGGGGTTAGATGATATCTTAGAGTGGTTTTGATTGCATTTCTCTGATGATTAAGGATGATGAGCATTTTTTCATGTGCTTGTTGGCCATTTGTCTGTCATCCTTGGAGACGTTTCTGTTCAAATCTCTTGCCCACTTATAGAGAAGGTTGTTTGCACTTTTGCTATTGTTTAATTTGCGTTCTCTATAGATTCTAGTCATCAGGCATTTGTCAGATTTATAACATGAAAAAATCTTCTCCCATTCCAAAGGCTGTCTGTTTGCTTTGTTTTTGGTACCCTTAGCTTGATCAAGTCCCAGTTATTTATTTTTAATGTTGCTACAATTGTGTGTGTGGGGGTGTCTTCCTCATAAATTTTTTTCCCAGGGCATTATTTTCAAGTGTTTTCCCCACACTCTTCTAGAATTTTTATTGTTTCATGTGTTAAATTTCAATCTTTTATCCAACGGAGTCAATTTTTGTCAATGGTGAGAGGTGAAGGTCCAGTTTCAGTTTACTACTTGTGGATAACCAGTTCTCCCAGCAACATTTGTTAAATAAGGATTCTTTTCCTCATTACATGTTTTTGTTAGGCTTATTGAAGATTAAATGATTATATGTGTCTGGGTTCCTCTTTAAATTCTCTATCCTATTCCATCTATGTCTCTATTTTTGAGCCAGTACCATGCTGTTTTGATCACTAAGCCTTGTAATATAACCTAAAGTCTGGCAACATGATACCTCCAGATTTCTTTTTATTTCTAAGAACTATATTTACTATTTAGGGTTTTTTTCTGGTTCCATATGAATCAAAGTACTATTATTTCAAATTCTTTAAAGTATGACATTGGTGCTTTGATGGGATTGCATTAATCTATTGATTGCTTTGGGTAGTATGGACATTTTAACAGTGTTGATTCTTCCCAGCCACGAACATGGTATGTTCTTCCATTTGTTGACATCTTCTGCTATTTCCTTTCTCAAAGTTTCATAGTTCTCTTTATAGATCTTTCATGTCTTATGTTAGATGTATTCGTAGGTATTTCATCTTCTTTGGTGCTATTGTAAAAAGTATAGAGTCCTTGATTTTATTCTTGGCTTGACAATTGTTGGCATATACAAAGGCTACTGATTTTTGGGTATTGATTTTGTATCCTTAGATGCTGCTATATTCCTTGATCACTTCTAAGAACTTTGTAGTTGACTCCCTGGGTTTCCTCCTCTCATTTCAACTCTGTGTCCACTTTGGGTCTGAGCTGAGAGGAACAGGTTCATGCAAGCTGGGACTCACTTGCCATTGACACTGTGCCCACTTTGGGTCTGGGCTAAGATGGGCAGGTTCATGCAGACTAGGATTCACTTGCCACTGACAATATGTCATCTTAGGTATTGGCTTTCTCTGGCCCAGGAGACTATCCTGGCCTGGAAGATGATGGGATTCAACTTTCTAAGAGATGTTCTCATTCAATGAAAGAAGAGCCAGTGGATAAATGCTTTAGACTTTCATCCTTCCAGGGGACATATCTGAGTTTTCTCAGGGCCTGGGGCCAAACTGAGTCTCCCGTGCTTAGGGAGACCTCAGCAGTGCACCTTATATTAGCTGTTCCTGTGCCATTTTCCTCTCCTCACTCCCTCACTCCTGCTTCCTTGGTTCATCTGCCAAACAGACTACCTGCCACTAAACTTTGTCTGAATCTCTGCTTATGGGGATCCAAATAAATATAAGAGCAAGCCCTGATTTCTTTGTCTCCAAACCTCCCTTGATTATTCCATTTGGAAGTACTATCCTAGGCTTTGACCCTGCTAACAAGGTTGCCTCACCTGAGCCTAGTGCACTCTATTGCATAATATGTTGGTCTTAGCTTGACCTATGTCAACAAGACAGGCCAGTGTGTATGCAAACTGGGGTGAGAAGCTGTCATGATACTACAAAATGCTGATTCATGGAAGTGGAGGCAGTGAGAATGTACCTGGGAGACCTGCTTCTCACAGCAGCTGGCCCCTGCCTTGGGGACCACTCTCCCCTTTTAGACAACAGGAAAGCTTGGAAGTCTTCCACATAGCCTCCTCTCACTCTCCTGTCACTAGGGGGCAGGTGTGTGTGTTTTGGGGTCTGGCAGCCTCTCTTTTTTTCTCCTACCTAGGCACTTAATGAAATCCTTGCAGAAATCCATCTTGGTTTGTGATTTTCAGAGGACAAAAACTAATGTTAGTGGAATTTCTTTCTTGAGTAGGTCTTTGGTCTTGGGGATTCGAAGATGAAACCACAGACCTCAGATCAGTGGTAAGATAGCATTTTATTAGACAGAAAAAATTACAGAAGGGGTAAAAATCATCAGAGCTTCTGGCACAGCAAAAGACCTGAATGGGAAGACTCTATGTGGGCTCTTTGTCTGGGGCAGTGGTTCTTGACCTTCCTACTGCTGCAGCCCCTTAATATAGTTCCTGTGGGTCATGACCCACAGGTTGAGAACTGCTGATCTAGGGGTATTAGGTCTTGAGAATTACACTTGGCCAGGACTTGGCAAATGGAAACATGTTTTCAATGTTAATGAGTGATATTGACAAATGAATGAATGCAGTCCCTCCAGCTCAGGGTGTCCTCCTCATGAAATTGCCTAGGTCTAGAAAAACTGGGGTCCCCTGTCCAGCCATGAATGAGGGAGCCCTGTATCAATTCTCTCTCTGAGTAGAAACTGTAACTGGTGTTAGGGAAAAAGGAGGAAGACTCAATCTAACAGCTTCCTGCTGAACCGGGCATGATAGAAGGGGACAGTTAGGTTTCTCTAGAGGGAGGGTGATCCAGGGGTCTACAATAGAATCAGACTTTGGACTAGAACCTTCTTTACTGTTTGTGCCCTGATGACATCTTTCTAGAAGACACAAATCTGGTTAACATATTAACACATAAGTATAGAAGAGGGAGAGGAAGGGGTTAATTACAGTGCTATTGTTATCAGGTTGGAAATAAAGTGATTTCAAAAGAAAATTACATTAACACTTTCCTTGCTGTTTTTAAATAATAACTTCAAATTTTTTTTAGGCTCACAAGTGTAGGTGAACTGTGGTTGATTGTCTTCATGGTCTACTTTTGTATGAGGTGGTGGGTTCCAGGATTTTACTCATGATTGATGTATCCAGGAATCTATTCCCATAACTTTAACAGATATAGAAAAAGATATGATAACAGGAAAGGGACCCCCCAAGTTGGGGTCAAGGAAGTGAATTGGAGGGAATAGTTTTGATCATAACTAGATTTCCAGGAGAGAAAAACTGTTAGTGTTGAATGTGAAAATGTAATTGGGAGGTTCTTAAGAATTTGTTGACATTTAGCTAAAGAAGTAAAATGTCTGACTTTCTGTAGTTTCTTGATCTAATAATGAATTGTTAGTTAAAAACAGCCTTCCATATAATAACTGAAATGGGGTACCACCAAGTTTTTGAGGTAAATTTCTTCTGCTAAAGAGAACAATGGAAAGTAATGTAGGCCAAGGGAGATGAGTCTCTTGAGCTAGTTTTTGTCATTGTCTTTTGGTTTTATCATTCATTTTTCTTTTATTTTTTTTATTACCTCCACACCCTCCTATCATTAATTTTTTCTTTTCTTACCTTCCCAGAGGATTGGGGCCTCCAAGAGCAGTGCACATAACATTTATACCCAGGGATTTAGATATTCCCTGTGTAACAGTTGCTTTGAAGGCAGGCCCAGTATCACTTTGCAAACTCCAAGGGAGTCCAAACATGGGGATAATCTCTTTTCCTAAGGTCTTTACAACTTCCTGGGCCTTTTCCATTCTGTGAGAGAATGCTTCATTATTAATTAGTAAAAGTATCCACAAATACCAGTAAATGTTGTATACCATGTACTTTAGGGAGATGAGTAAAATCCATTTGCCATTCTGCCCTTGGATATTTACATTGCTTTTGTACATCTGGGGGAACTAGATGGTGATTTGAAGGATTGTTTCTCTTGATATACATCATAATTCTTTATTATCTGTTTTACAGTCCCTATTCTAGAGTGACCAGGCACTCCTTTTGAGCATTTTTAATTAAAGAATAGAGTGGTCTAGTTATTTCACTATATCCAGGAATCCAGAGTTCTTAAGAGGCCTCAAAGCTTTCTGAGAATTTAAAGTTTAGGGTGAGGCAATATTGGTTCTATTCTTTCTTTATGCAAGGCTCTCTTTCCCTGTGAAAGTTGGAGACCTAAATAGTACACTTCAGGCACACATAATTGAGCTTTCCCCTTGGAAACTTGTACCCACAATCAACTAGGAAGTTTAATAGAGCTTAGGTAGCTTTATGGCATTCCTCTGCATCTGATGATCCCAAAAGAAGGTCATCTACATAGTGAATAAGAGTCACTGTGGAATATGAGAAACGACTCAAAGCTTGGACTAAGGCTTGTCCAAACAAGTGAGGGCTGTTCCTAAATCCCTGAGGTAACAGTCCATGTGAACTAGGTGTTGGGGTCAGAGGAGTCTTCAAAAGAAAAAATGCATTGGGAATTCTCATGAAGAGGAATGCAGAAAAAGGCATCTTTTAAGTCTAGGACTATGAAACAGGCAGCTTTTCAGGGATTTGAGATAATAGGGAACTATAGGATGAAGAGGAATGATTGCTTCATTTATAATATTGAGGCTATACTAGTCTCTAAGTCCCATTTGGCTTTGGCACTCCTAGAAAAGGAGTATTATGTGGACTGTTGGGCAGTATTACTAATTTCTGTTGCTTTTGATTTTGTATTGTGGGTAGTAGCCCATTCTTCTGGTTTTAGAGGGTGTTGATTTTGATTGGATAGATGGTGATATTTTTTAATTTAATTTGGACTGGTTGAGCATCTTTTGCTCTTCCCACCTGTCCCTCAGTAGCTCATACTTCTGGGTTAATTTCCATCTCTAATAAGGGAAGGCATAGTATAGGTTCTTGTCCAATATTCATATAAATGATTGTTTCTGCTTTATTTAGTATGTCCCTCCCCAAAAGGGGAACAGGATTTTCATGCATGATTAGGAAGGATGAAAGAACAGCTAGTCACCTTTAATTACAGCTTAAAGGCTGAAAGAATTTGGTAACTAGCTTTGCAGACATCCCTTGTATAGTTACAGATTTGGGGGATAGAAGATCAGGGTTAGAGAAGAGTACAGAAAAGGTTACTCTAGTCTCTAGAAGAAATTCTGTCTCCTGGCCTTCTACTATGAGACAGACCTGGGGCTCTTGAGGGGTGATGACACAAGCTGGAGCCATGAGAATCTGCCCTGGGCACCCTCAAGTCCAGTTTGGGCGCTGATGGGATCACTGTGCCATGAGGCCTTTGACAGTGGTCACCCTTGCGTTCTGGACAGGGGCTGGGTGGCTTGCTCAATAAGTGGTGCTGCTGGGGAAAAATTTCTCCTGAAGTGGCCAGTGTGACCACGTTGGAAGCACTTGTTCTTAGCTCTTCTGGCTTCCCTCTACCCCTGAATGGTGGCCTTTTGTCAGAGTGCCATTACTAGAGTTGTCATTTTTTTTTTAATCTCTTCTTTCTTTTTTCTCCTTTTTCTCCTGATCTTGATTATGAAAGACCACTCTGGCTATTTTAAGAAGATTCTCCAGGTTGTGATTGGGGACTAGGGCCAATTTCTGGAGTTATTTTCTAATGTCTCAGCAGCTTGAATGATAAATTTATCTTTTAAAACAATTTGACCCTCTAAGGAGTTGGGTGTCAACTAAGTGTATTTTCTCATCTCCTCCCTAAGCTGCTCAGGAAAAGCTGAGGGACTTTCATTTTATTTCTGGTAAATAGTAGACAACTTAGACTAATTCATAGGTTTTTCCTTGGATTGACATAAACCTTTCAGGATACATGTTAGAAATGTTTACACCAGCAGTCACCTTGTTTCCCAGGGTCCCATTCAGGATCCTCCAAGGGAACTGCCTGCCTTCCCATGGGGTATTTGTCCCTTTCCTCAGAGGACATGCTGGATCAGTATTGGACATGAACCACATATCACTCCACTTTGTAGTTTCATCCAAGCCTTCATTTTTCTCATTCAAAGTTAAAATTTGATGTAGTGGTAGCATTACATCTCTCCAAGAGAGGTCAAAGCTTTGTCCTAACCCTTGGACATAGATCTGTGTCCCTATCTGGATCATCAGAACATTTTCCTAATCAGTCTTACTTTGTTTTAAATCTGCTAGAGAAAATAGAGTGAATACTCATGCATTTCCCCCTTTACCACCGGTGGTTTTGACCCAGAGACACAAAGAAGGATACAGTTGCTTTCTGGGGGCCCCAACAGGACCAGAAGAAACTGTGAAACAGATTCCTTCTTGGGGTTTGTAAATGTATAGAGGAAGGTGAAGAAGTAGATCATGGGTTTGAACTAGACGGGGAGAGCGTCTCTCTGTGGAATCCCTGGCCATTTGGGGAAGTTATTGCATCTAGGAGAGCAGGATCAAACTGATGGGTTTTACACGGTTGGGGTTTGTCTCTGAGAAAAAAAACAAAGCTTGCATATAGGGCACTTCAGACTACTTCTTTTCTTATTTATAAAAAAAGATCTAACTGAAAAATGGTGTCATAATTTAGGGTACCCTCTGGTGGCCATCATTCACCATTGGAGAGTTGATCCTGAGGCCAGGCCTGGGTGCAGAAGAAAACCATACATTCTTTTATCATCTTCTGGGGATTAAACATGTCCCAGTACTTCACAATACAGCCTAATGGGGTTTTCTGGCAGCACAGACCACCTGGAAGCCATAGTCGTCCCACCCTATGAGAGTTCTCTTGGTGAGAGAACATGTGTTCTCTTGTAGTGGTTCTCAACCTGTGGGTCATGACCCACAGGAACCGTATTAAAGGACCATGGCATTAGGAAGGTTGAGAACCACTGTCTTAGAGAGAGAGAACATTACCCATCTATGGGAAAGCACAAACATCCAGCATCTTAATCAATCCCAGCCTTTGTGTTCCTGGGTTGTCAAAGCATCCTTTGACCAGTTCAGGAAGCCTTCCAACCAAACAAAAGGAAGCATCCTTCCAAAGCTTGGGAAAGAGTCCCTGCGGAGAGTGGCCTCCCCAGTCCCTATGCTTGTCTGGATTTAGCCATAATTACCAGTGTAGCACTTGGTACCTGCAGGCTCTCCTGTGCTAATAACTTGCTGGCAGCAAAGTCAAAGAAATCAGGCATCCCCAAATCTGGTCCCACCTGACAGAGATGCAAGTTCTGCCCCTTTCTGTGCCCACCATTGAGATTATACCTGTCAATCAAAGTGGGGATGGGCCCCACTGTGGAGAAAATGGTGCTAGCACATGATAATTTTTACAGGCTTTTTCTAAATTCCTAGTAACAGAGGAAAATAGGCTTTCCATCATAAGTAGGTCTTAAATATCATGTTTCCCACAATCCTGTCTTTCCCAAAAGTTAGCAAGGCAAAAATAATTAAACTCATCAACAAATCAGGGTTGAGAGATACTTAATTTTTGCATTAGTGGTTGGCGCCTGTGGCTCAGTGGGTAGGGCGCTGGCCCTATGTACCAAGGGTGGTGGGTTCGAACCCGGCCCAGCCAAACTACAACAACAACAACAAAAATAGCCAGGTGTTGTGGCAAGCACCTGTGGTCCCAGCTACTTGGGAGGCTGAGGCAAGAGAGTAGCCTAAGCCCAGAAGTTGGAGGTTGTTGTGAGCTGTAACACCATGGCACAAAATTGAGTGCGATAAAGTGAGACTCTGTCTCAAAAAAAATTTGAATTAGAATTTGTTACAACTAGTCTTATAGAAACTGGAATGAATTCCGTTTACACTAATCGACTAGAAAAAAACTAAATATCCAGGGTAATTTTCTTTGCCTTTCTTCATTTTTAAAGGTTTTCTTTCTTTCCTGTTTTCTTTTAAAGAAGAGACTGAACTGTAGCCTAGGGTTTAGGGACATTTTTGCCTGGTTGGGGTGGAGGGTGGGGGTTGCAAGCTGGGTAGGGGGAATCATTTTGCTCTTTCTTTGGATTCAACTTCTTGGCCTCTAACCACGGACATAGTTAGGTTTTTTTTCTTAAACACCCAAAAGGCAATTGAACTTAATTTTTCAGTGAAAGGCAATGAAAAGGACCTTACAACACACCTGCAACACCTGAGTCACACTTAACCACATCTGAAAAATACCAGAAAGGGCCAATAAAAACTTAACTAAACATCTAAAGCAATCTTTTATCAACATTAAAACAAGTCACACAAACCACAAGGAGAGAGAGAGAAAGCAGCAGGGGTCTGTAGAGACAAATAGAAGATGTTTGGGATGATGGAAGCCAAGAGCAAGATAGTAAAAGAGCTGGGAGAGCACGTTTTTTTCTGAAGGCCCATCCAGTGCCCTGGGTCAGAACCATTGCAAGGTACCCCAGGACCTCTGGGCGCTACTTCTGTTTTCTCAGCTTTCAGCCAGAGAAAAGGAGTGAATACAGAATGGGCTCAGCAACTTTCTAACATTCCTTTCAGCTCCTTTCTTTTGGAGCCAAGGTGAATTAGAAAGTTTGTTCCCAAGAGCCTCTCACCTGTCACCTGGAGGTCAGAGGTCGCACTATATGCTTTTAGGGAATATCCGAATTATTAATCTTCGTTATTATGATTATAGAGAAAAACAGGATAGAGTTAAGTGGTCCCATTGCTTATGAAAGATCTTCACTCCTGCTTACTACAGACCTTCAATCCCAGATGATGCCCCTAAAATATGTAACTGGAATTTCTTTCTTCAGTAGGTCCTTGGTCTTGGGGATTTTAAGAATGACCCCATGGACCACAGATCAGTGGTAAGATAGGATTTTATTAGATAGGAAGGAATACAGAAAGAATTAAAAGCACCAGAGCTCTGGACAGAAGGACTAAAAAGCACCAGAGCTTCTGGCAGAGCAAAAGACCCAAATGGGAAGACTCTATGTGGGCTCTTTGTCTAGGGCAGCGGTTCTCAACCTGTGGGTCGTGACCCCTTTGGGGGGGTTGAACAACCTTTCCACACGGGTCGCCTAAGACCATCCTGCATATCAGATATTTACATTATGATTCATAACAGTAGCAAAATTACAGTTATGAAGTAGCAACAAAAATAATTTTATTATTGGGGAGGGTCACCACAACATGAGGAACTGTATTAAAGGGTTGAGGCATAAGGAAGGTTGAGAACCACTGGTCTAGGGGGTAGCAGGTCTTGAGATGTACTCTCTGCCAGGGCTTGGCAAATGGAAACATGTTTTCAATTGAAGGGGAATCTCAGGGAAACTTGCCCTTTCCCCCTAGGTTGGTTCCCTGAAAAGATCAACTCACAGTTATAGTAGATTAATAAGAGAAAGGATTATTTCCAAATACCATGTGCATGGAGGAGAATCACAAATGGTTTCCCAGTCTCTCAGTGATGGTCAGTGGCTTTTAAAGATGCCCTATAGGAGGGAGGGGGGAGAGTGGGGAAAGTATACTCACACCATTTGGTTGCTAGGGGGAATGTGTGTTGATGGGTGGAAACAGATTGATTTGCAGATTACCCTGAGAGACAGGTCTCCTGTTTCAAATGATCTTAGGGAGGGGCCTATGTGATAAGGAGTCTAACAGCCCCTTTTCTGATTCTTTTTTTTTTTTTTCATTTATTTCATTTTTTTATTTGATATTTCCAAATATAAAAAAAGGTAAGATTCTTACACCAATTATCTCAAATGAGACCATGCAAAGTAATTCAGTGTGTACAACAATCATTTTTCTCCTTAGGTTTTGCTGCTTTATACAATTGTGTTATTGACAAAATTGGATGTCATGTGCCTGGTTGGAAAATGTCATCTGCTTACAAGAAAAACCATGCAAGACAATTTCTACTTTGTCTGCAAGTCAATTCACAATAAATGCTTATTTTCTTTTTTATTTAGGAGGCACATGGAACTGAAAGATTTAGCTGCCCAATTTTATTCAACTACCTCACACACACACACACACACACAAATCACACATGGACAGTCCCAACACTCTGCAAACTTTGGAGAGTTGAGATAGTAGATGCTATTTGTTATCTTTAGTGCATTCAACTATTTCGCCTGATATTGGCTTTGTCTCTTTATAGGAATCTCTTTAGGGCCTCTCCTAATTTTGCTAGACTGGGTTCCAGAAGAATAGTGTAAAGTGTAAAAACTGTTTTCTGTTGGCATTATACAAATTTTTGCTAGTTGCATAGACTAAAGATAGTTTGTTTGCTAAATGGGACTGAATGAAAACCTGACCCTGTGGCACTACTCAGTCCAAATCCTGACCAAAGAAAATTATACAACAATATTTATAGGCTAACTTTTAAGAGATGGTTGACATTAATACTGTACATATTTTACATGTCAAATACATAGTTTGACATTTTATAAAATAAGTTCATGCATTATTACCTCTAAGAATATCATGTACAAGATAACCCCTCCCCCCAGTACTTGTGACAGCATTGCAGGTGGAAGCAATCTTATATACAAAACAATCCAGTTTCTCTGCTGGGTTAAACATATAATTTAAAGAAATTTCAGAGATTACTGACAGAAAAATCTTAGTCCATTAAATATAGAAAGTGCCAATTTATGGGACTTGAAATATTTCCTTTTTAGAAAACATCCAGAATACATAATCTCTGTACAAGAAAAATATAAAAATTCTGGATGATTATGTTTGATCACACTACATAATTTAGAATGAAATGTCATTGGTTAAAAGTTTTTCTACTTACACATTCCTTGGACAGCATTAATTTGGGAACGATTTTTATTTAGCTCAGCTGCATTTATGGCACAAGGCCTCATTTTCAAAATGGCACCAAATTTCCTTAAGTGTAATAGCACTGTATTTTTAGCAGCAATTTTATTTTGAAAGATTAACAATCGGTAGAACAAATGTTTTAATTATACTTATTTTTTACTTTATAGTCACTAGTGATAATTATTTACAAAAGGCTAAAGGCTACATAAAAAATGATCCTTCACTCTCCCCCACTTCACCTCTTAGCCAAGGGTTTTTCCTCCCACTTCACTTGGCCCTGGATGGGGAAGTGCAGAAATTTCAGACAAGGTACCTATGTGTTTAGATGGGATTCTTGATTTTTAAGTGAGTATAAAGACAGGTATAAGACAAAGTAATTCCTAGATCAGGTTATGTTCCAATGGCCCCAAATTAGTTATATGATAAATAGTACCTACTGACAACCTAAGAAAGATAAGACAATTGAAGTTGCCGTAACAATCCCAAGTCTGTAACAGCTGAACAGCAAGAAGGCCATTTTACCCAACTGTGTGGCAGTCATGACTGACTGGCATTTAAGGTTAGATTCTACTTCTGTGGTTACTGGTAAATATAAAAGTGATAGAGGTGTCACACTAGATTTAAAAAACTGCAAATACATTGTAAAAGCAATTATATTGAGGGAAATATAGTTCTGAGTTATTCTGTGTTGAGAGATTATAGTTAATGGGACCCAGAACTTAGCATGCTCAATCAAATTCTGTGAATATAATTTTCATGGTAAAGTGTATTTTACTACATGCATCTTACTAATATTTCCCCCAAATTTACCAACGCTATTGAGTTATAAGGGCAGTAGCCATTGTCAAGTAGCTAGTGACATAATACTACTCGTGAAAATTCAGACAAACGAGTTAATGAATCCCTGAAAAAAGCAAATTAAATCCTTTGTCAAAATAGTTATTGGTTCATACAGAAAGAGCCCTAATCTGCAATTTATAAATTAAAATTGTGATCCTATAAATCAGTTTTGGGGATGGACATCTGATTCCTTTAATATCAAGAAAATTTTTCATTAATTCCCACCACAGAAGGATTTATTGAGTATTTTAATGCTGTGAATGAGAAAATTTTTGGGAAAAAAATACCCCCCCAAAATTTGATGCAACAAAATAAACCATACTGATGTTAAATGGACAAAAAACTGACAAAATGTTGTGAAGAAACCCCCCAAATAACATGGGGCGTGGGGCACAGTTAAGGCATCTAAAAAAAAATTCCACATGGCTTTGCATTGTTAAAATATTTTACACAACATTTTTTTTTTTTTTTTTTTTTTTACGAAGATTTGAAAGCATCTGAAAAACATGCAAATTGTTTGAAAACCTTGCATGGCAAATTCAGACAGTTTGCAAGCATCATTCAGATGTTCACCAAAGAATACAAAGAAGCCTCCCCTCATGACACTGCCTATGGAGAGAGAGGTCTTCCCAATTCTTTCCATCTTATACTAGATGGCAACCCAGAGGTCTGTGCAGCAGTTACAAACAAGGCATTATTATGCGGAAGAGAAGGGACCATGGAATTCCCATTGGTTGGGGAACAACCCAGCTTTAGCTTTTCCAGATACTCTGCGCGTACAGGTTTATGACACTGGAGAACTTTGCATCTTCCACTTTGAACCACTCTCTCTTCCTTCCAATATTAACAGAATCTTCCCATCTTCTAATATTTCAGTGACTGTAAGAACATAAACATATGTTCTGTGCTTTCGGTCTTGGTTCTGCTCAAATATGCCCAGGAGTCTGCCTAATTTTCCTTTTAACTCCAGCCTTCCCTCCCGGCAGCCCCGCCGGGCTCCTCCTAGGCCTCCATTCCCCCTCCTGGGGCAATCCCCTGGTCTGGGTACCGACTGCTGCTCCCTAACAGCACCTCCTCGTCCTGCTCGCTCCGGAAGCACAGGAACGCTGCCGGCTTCCTGCAGCCCTCGCGGTCACAGGTCCGCGTCTGGCTGGGCTTGAACTTGAGCGCAGAACCGGGCTCTGGCTGCTCCGAGGGGTGGGGCGAGGGGAGGTCGCGCGCCAGTGTGCGAGGCAGCGGCGTGGGGGGCGCTGCGAGGCCGGTCGGTCCGTCAGTCCCGGACCCAGCGGCTGCTCCGACGCGGTGCGCTGGGCACTGGAGCTCGGGAGCCGAGATGGAAATGCCGCCTCTGCCCGGGCGCCCGCCGTTCTCCATGGAGCCCGCCTCACGCTACCCTCCGCTCCCTGTGGCCGCTTGCCCAAAGGGAGTAGGAGGTTCCAGGCTCGCGCTGCAAGCAGACAGTTGCAAAGACCCTAGCGGCTGAGCAGCAGCGCCCCGACCTCCTTTTCTGATTCTAAATCAGGTTCTTCAGGTTTTCTAGAGGAAAGGCCAGTGCTTTCTAATAAAAAAATGGCTTTTTCACTAAAAATACTCTTTACACCAAGGAATCACAATGTTTATGAGTACTATCCACAAATGAATGAACGTGGTCCCTCCAGCTCAGGGCAGGTCAGGGCTTTCCCTTCGTGAAATTATCTAGGCCTAGGAAAACTGGGGTCCCTGTCCAGCCGTGAATGGGAGAACCCTGTATCACTAACACACAGAATTATGCTCTGCTTTCCTTCCCTGCTTTTTCCCTCCTAAATAATGGCTTCCATGGGGTTCTTGGTTTCTGGGTTTTAGCAACTGTCAGGTCCCTCTGCAGGGGGATGTTCCCTGGATCTTGGCTCCCAGTGCCAAGAATGAGCCCTGGCGCCCAGGTGACGTTGGCGTGATCACAAATACAAAGTAATCACTGTAAATATACATTTAGTATAGAAGAAAAGCACAAGCCCTTGTGAAAACACCTGGCGAGAGTGTGGCGGACCCTCTCTGTGAATGGGGAAGAGATGTGAAGTCTGAACAGGGACTGTTCATGAGCAGTTAAGCTGTCTAGTTGCCCAGTCCTTTCCCAGGCAGGACTGGCTATTGCCTCCTGACTGTGGGGTGACTGACAGGTTAGGTAAGGTGACCAAATTTTAACATTGGTAAAGTGGGACCATTGACCGAGGGGTGGGGTGGGTGGGTTCTTAATTAAAAATTTGGTCTGTATGGAGCAGCAAAAATTTTCATAGAACGCCAAAATAGTATTGTAATATATATATTTTTAATTTCAACATAAGTACAATTTACAAATATAATACATTAAAAAATTATGTATAGTATTATTTTATTCTTTGGCATATTTCTCATTTGAGTGAATTTTTTTTTTTTAGTAGATTGCTGTCGTTTAAAAGGTCATGAAATTTTTTACAAGAATTTGTTAAATTATATTTCACACATAAAGTGGCTTTCAAAGTCTCAATACTTAATTGTTATTTTTCTGATGTCCATATTTTATTTACTGTAGAAAAAACGTGTTCAGTTGAAGCATTAGTTCCTGGTAAGGACAGTGAGTATCCCACAATTTTTAGTGCATTATTGTATGGAACATGGTTTGTTTCAGAATGATGAAATATTTCTAACCATTTGTTCTCTATTGTGATTTTTGCTGATGCCCAAGATTTAGCCTTTTCCTTATCAATATATTTTTTTAATAATGATACCTCGTAAGTGTCACTTTCAAGGCCGGCGCTAGACTTTTTGC
>CAUYQV010022190.1:0-17222 GCA_963574575.1 Galagoides demidoff
AAGAGCAAGACGCTGTCCTTACTAAAAATAGAAAAACTAGCTGAGCACTGTGGCTGGTACCTGTATTCCCAGCTACTAGAGAGACAGGAGGGTTATTTGAACCCAGAAGTTTGAGGTTGCTGTGAGCTAGGCTGATGGATACTTGGGCAACAGAGTGAGACTTTGTCTCAAAAATATGAAAAAATTAAAAAATAAAGCTGAGAGAGGGGTGGCTCATGCCTATAATTCTAGCACTCTGGGAAGCCGAGGCAGGTGGATTGCTTGAGTTCAGGAGTTTGAGACCACCTGAGCAAGAATGAGACCCTATCTCTACTAAAAATGAAAAACTGAGGCAAGAAGATCACTTGAGCCCAAGAGTTTGAAGTTGCTGTGAGTTATGAGGCCACGGACCTCTACCAAGGGTGACAAAGTGAGACTCTGCCTCAAAATAAATAAATATTTGAATACATATTTCTTTCTTTCTTTCTTTCTTTTTTTGAGATAGAGTTTCACTATGTCAAACTTGGTAGAGTTCTGTGGTGTCACAGCTCACAGCAACCTCAAACTCTTGAGCTTAAGCAAGTCTCTTGCCTTAGCCTCCCAAGTAGCCTCCCAAGTGGAGGCCAGGCGCCTGCCACAATGCCTGGCTATTTTTTGTTCATTGATGTTTAGCTAGCCTGGGCCAGACTCCAACTCACCAGCTTCAGTATATGTGGTCAGTGCCCTACTCACTGAGCTATGCCTTGAATACATACAAGGTACAGAGCCTTGAATACATATTTCTTCAAAGAAAATATGGCATCTGAAAAAATGCTCAGCATTACCTGTCATCGGGGAAATGCAAATCAAAACTATAAGGAGATGCCACCTCACATCTACTGGGATAGCTATAATAAAACAGATAATAGTAAGTATAGACAAGGAAAAATTGGAGCCCTCATACATTGCTTGTAGAAATGTAAAATGGGGAAGCCAGTTACATTCTTGAAAAAGTATGACAGTGACTCAAAAAGTTAAACATAGAATTACTATGCAATTCTATGCATAGAATTGACCCAGCAATTCTATTCTTAGTTCAAAAGAACTGAAAATGTTATGTCCACATAAAAACTTGAATGTGAATATTCATCATAGCATAATTTATAGTAGACAAAAGTTTTTTTTTTTTTTTTTATTGACAGTGTCACTTTTCGCCCTTAGTAGAGTGCCATGGCGTCACAGCTCATAGCAACCTCTAGCTCTTGGGCTTAGGCAATTCTCTTACCTCAGCCTCCAGAGTAGCTGGGACTATAGGCGCCCACCACAACACCTGGCTATTTTTTTGTTGCAGTTTGGCCTGGGTGGGGTTCAAACCCTCCACCCTTGGTATATGGGGCCAGTGCCCTACTCACTGAGTCACAGGTGCCACCCAGCCAAAAAGTATTATAGAAACAATCCAAATGTCCTATCAACCAAAGAATGAATGAACAAAATATAGTACGGGTTGAACATCCCAAATATGAACATCTGAAATCCATGGCTTGGCGCCTGTATAACAGTGATTATGGTGATGGCCACATGAACCGAAGGTGGTGGGCCGTCGTGCTAAACGACAATGACAACTGCAACAACAAAAAAAAGCCAGGTGTTGTGGCAGGTGCCTGTAGTCTCAGCTACTTGGGAGGCTGAGGTAAGAGAATCATTTAAGCCCGAAAGTTTGAGGTTGCTGTGAGCTGTGATGCCACAGCCCTCTACTGAGGTCTACTGAGTGTGTCATAGTGAGACCCTGTCTCAAAAGAAAAAACAAAAAAAGAAAGAAAATCTGAAATCCAAAATGCTCTAAATCCAAAACTTGTGAGCACCAACATCGCACTCAAAGGAAATGCTAATTCAAACATCCTAGATTTTGGATTTTTGAATTTGGGACGCTTAGGCCAATAGGTATAATGCAAGTATTCCAAAATCGAAAAAAATCCCTAATTTGAAAAACTTCTGGTCTCAAGCATTTTTTTTTTCAGGTTACTACATCGATTCAAACAACTAGGTTACATTGTTTGTGTTTTTTAGGTGAAGTCCAAGTCTAGTTGAGCCCTTCCCTCAGGGGGTGTGCCGTGTACTCTTACATCATGCCCATTGGGTGAGAGCACACCAAACCCCTTCCCTTCCCCCCACCCACTTGAATTTAATTGTTTTTTCTTATGTGGGCTTGTAGTTGTTCATCTACTAGTTTCACACTAGTACTGAGTACATTGGATGCTTGCTTCTCCATTCTTGTGATACTTTACTTAGGAGGGTGTTCCCCACATCCTTCCATGTAACTGGTCCCAAGCATTTTTAATAAGGGATGCTCAACCTGCATATCCACACAATGGGATCTTATGGAGCCATGTAAAGGAATTTGGCACTGATGTATAGTACAACATGGATAAGCCTCAAAAACATCATGCTGAGTGAAAAAAGACCAACACAAAAGGTCACATATGGTGTGACTTCGCTGACATGAGCTGTCCAGAATAGGCAAATTCACAGAGGCAGAAAGTATTATGACTAGTGATTGCCAAGGGATGGGATGAGGAGCAAATGGGAAGTGACTGCTAATGGGTATGAAGTTACTTTTGGGGGTGATGAAATGCTCTGGAATTAAATGTGATGATTATACAACTATATGACTATATTAAATGCCACCATGTTCGGTGGTGCCTGTGGCTCAGTGAGTAGGGCACTGGCCCTATATACCGAGGGTGGTGGGTTCCAACCCGACCCCAGCCAAACTGCAACAAAAAAAGTAGCCAGGCATTATGGCAGGTGCCTGTAGTCCTAGCTACTCAGGAGGCAAGAGAAATCACCTAAATCCAAGAGCTGAAGGTTGCTGGGAGCTGTGATGCCATGGCACTCTACTGAAGGTGACAAAGTGAGACTCTGTCTCTAAAAAAAAAAGCCACCAGGCTTGGCGCCTGTGGCTCGAATGGCTAAGGGGCCAGCCACATACATCTGAGCTGGAGGGTTTGAATCCAGCCTGGGCCCGAAAAAGAACAATGGTGGCTGCAACAAAAAATAGCCAGGCATCGTAGGGGGTGCCTGAAGTCCTAGCTACTTGGGAGGTAGAGGCAGGAGAATCGCTTGAGCCCAGGAGTTGGAGGTTGCTGTGAGCTGTGATGCCACCCACGGCACTCTACCCCAGGGTGACAACTTGAGGCACTGTCTCAAAAAAAAGAAAAAAAAAGCCACCAAGTAATACACTTTAAAAGCACAAATTTTATGGCATGTGAATTATATGTCATTTTTTTTCTTTGAGACAGAGACTCACTCTGTAGACTTGGGTAGAATGCCATGGTATTATTCTAGCTCATAGCAACCTCAAACTCCTGGGTTCTACCAGGCATGGTGGCTCACACCTATAGTCCTACCAGTCTAGGAGGCCAAGGCAAGTGGATTGTCTAAGCTCACAGGTTCAAGACCAGCCTGAGCAAGAGCAAGACCCCGTGTCAAAAAATAGCTGGGCATTGTGGTGGGTGCCTATAATCCCAGCTACTTGGGAGGCTGAGGCAAGAGAATCACTTGAGTCTAAGAGTTTGAGGTTGCTGTGAGCTATGATGCCATGGCACTCTATCAAAGGTGACAAAGTGAGACTCTGTCTCAAAAAAAAAAAAAACCTCCTGGGCTCAAGTGATCTTGATCTATAGGCACCCACCACCATGCCCGACTAGTTTTTCTATTTTAGTAGAGATGAGGTCTGGCTCTTGCTCAGGTTGGTCTCAAACTCCTGGCCTCAAGCAATCCTTCTGCTTCAGCCCTCCCAAATACACCAATTATTTTTAAAATAGTCTAAGGGGCTTGGCACCTGTAGCTCAAGTAGCTAAGGCATCAGCCACATATACCTGAGCTGGCGGGTGTAGTCTAGGCCTGCCAAACAACAATGACAGCTGCAACCAAAAAAATAGCTGGGCATTGTGGCTAGTGCCTGTAGTCCCAGCTACTTGGGAGGCAGAGGCAGGAGAATCGCTTGAGCCCAGGAGTTGGATGTTGCTGTGAGCTGTGATGCCATGACACTCTATGCAGGGCTACAGCTTGAGGCTCTGTCTCAAAAAAACAAACAAACAAACAAACAAAAAAAACCTTAAAATAGTCTAAGGCACAGTCTTTACTCTCAAATAACTGACAATTTTTAGTGTTCAAACATTCCTGTTCAACACCATGTAATTATTAATACTTTGTTTTTATTTTGTGAGGTGCCATAAATCCCCTTTTTTTTTTAAATTTGTTTGTTTGTTTGAGACAGAGCCTCAGGCTGTCACCCTGGGTAGAGTGCCGTGGCATTACAGCTCACAGCAACCTCCAACTCCTGGGCTCAAGCAATTCTTCTGCCTCCACCTCCCAAGTAGCTGGGACTATAGGCACTCACCAGAACACCCAGCTAATTTTGGGTTGCAGCTGTCATTGTTGTTTGGCAGACCCAGGCTGGATTCGAACCCACCAGCTCACGTGTATGTGGCTGGCGCCTTCCCTGCTTGAGCCACAGGAACCAAGCCCCATTTTTTTTTTTTTTGAGACTGAGTTTCAGTATGTCACCCTCAGTAGAGTGCTGTGGTGTCACAGCTCACAACAACCTCAAACTCTTGGGCTCAAGTGATTCTCTTGCCTCAGCCTCCCAGGTAGCAGGGACAATAGGCGCCCGCCACCACACCCAGGTATTTTTTTTGTCACAGTTGTCATTGTTGTTTAGCTACCCTTGGTGCACGTGGCTGGTGCCATAACCACTGTGCTATGGACACAGAGCTAATCCCATTATTCTTGAAGAACTGATTTATGACCTCCTAAAAGAGAAAAATATAAATAAGTCCAGAAAATAATTTGCATTGATTATTCAAATTTTCTTTCCAGATTTCTATCATTTAATTATTTTAACACCTTTAAATAAAACACAGAGCTTTTTTATGTGTCTCCCTCAGGCTTTAGGGCAGAGGATTATTCAAATTTTAATTAATGAGATGGAGCTTTTTACAATCTTTTTTTTTTTTTTCTAAGCAACAAAGGAAAACATAGCCATATAAGTAGACTCGGAGACTTCCTTTTGATGATGTTGGGAGTGACTTTGTAAGATTGAAGCGTGACACAAAGGACCTTTTATTGTACATTCATTTTTTCATCTCTCAAACCTTAATTGGTCATTATAATAGTACATGCTGGGTGCTGGGGACAGACAGTGAATTCCTGTCAGGTATTTCCTCAAGAAATTCAGTGTTTAAGGTGACAAGTAAACCTGTGACCAACTCTTTGTAGTTCTGATAATACTGTGCTAGAAGGGCCACCTCAGAGCATCGTCCCAGGCTCAGCAATGACCTGCTCCACAGTGCAATTGTTTTTGCTCACAGGTTTCCTCAAGGGGCCCAGAATCCGCTCAGCATTGGACTCCATTCTCTCTCCCACCCCAGCATTTCCTCCAAGTATTCATCACTACCATAAATCATCAAGTGACACCACAATATTGACCTCTACCTACAATGTATTTTCAAAAGACAAGTCGGCAGGCACGGGGGCACCCACCTATACTATAGTGCTAGGCACTTAGGAGGCTGAGGTGAAAGAATCATTTGAGCCCAGGAGTTTGAGGCTGTAGTAATGATGACTGTGCTGTAAGCAGCCACTGCACTTCAGCCTGGGCAACCATGTCTCAATATATGATACACAGCAGTGGTTCTCAACTTTCCTAATGCCATGGCCCTTTTTTTAAATTATTATTATTTTTTATTTTTTGGCCAAGGCCGGGTTTGAATCTACCACCTCCAGTATATGGGGCCAGCGCCCTACTCCTTGAGCCACAGGCATTGCCCAATGCCACAGCCCTTTAATACAGTTCCTGTCGGTTGAGAACTGCTGATATACAGGGTGGCCATAAAAGTTCATGTGTAGATTGCATGTGAACTTTATGGCCAACCTGTACGTGCACGCGTGCACAAGGTCCAACAGTAAGTTTGAGAATTCATCCTAGAAAAAGTGCTACACACCTCATTGCTGAACACCACTACGGCCGTCTGCAAAGGACTTCCTTTGGGAAGCTATGCACTGACACAGAACCTAGTCCACCCTTTTTCTGGAATGACCTCAGAGTTGTGGTTGGAAGTCCCAACAACTCAGTTCCAGAACTTGATCCCATGCTTCTCCATTGGCAGCACTTACAAACCACGTGGGAAGGTCGTAGAACCTTGGTGTGTCACTGTCTCACAACCCTGTTCATGTTGATGTGTGGCGGTGTCTTGCTGAGTTTTTGTGTGCTGTACGAGGTCTGCTCTGATAGTCATTACGGAAAAAGAGTTCCAAAATTGCTTTGAGAAGGAGACTAGGTGCTGGCCTTGGTGAATAGCTTCCCCAGGCGAGTACTTCCCAAAGGAAGCACTTCGAAGGTAACCATAGTGATATTCAGCAATGAGGTATGCAGCACTTTCTCTGGGTTGAGTTCGAGAACTTAATTGTCCAACCTTATGTATGTATACCCAGAGTGTGCTCCAAAAGGTTTATATGTTTTAAGAGAGGAAATACATATTTATATTATACATAAAAGTATATAAATATTTTTTAATTTTTAAATAAGTTGTTTACCTATAAAAACTTCAAATAAAAATCAATCTGTCTAGTTTTTTTCTTCGGTTTGGCAGTGTGATCCTGTGTGCTAGCATATACTTCTTAGCTGGCGTTGAACAGTGATTGCTCCTATTCTCCAGATGCAAACCTAAACCAAGACCTCTGTAACTGGCTTGGATGGATGGGCTGGGTGATGAGCTCAAGGGGCTTCATGATACTCTTGTCTCTGCTTTGTGTATATCTTTAGATGTCCATAATAAAAAGTTAAATGCAAACAAAAAGTGACGGGAATGCATTCTCTAATTCTTCCCATTCTTCTCCCTGCTCCTTTGAGCTGAGGCAGAATGTATGTTAGTTGCCTCTCACTGGGATAGAGCTACTCTTTTTTATAGTAGCGTTGAAAGGCCACTGCAATGTTTTCACTCACCTGTTTGCCTCATTTTCCCTTCCTGTTCTAGGCTCTCATCAGCATTTGAGTACACTGTCTCTAAAAGAAACCTTAAGCAGAGGCAACAGCCTCATAAGCCAAATGGCCAAACCCTGCCCACAGATGTGTTTTTTTTTTTTTTTTTTTTTTTGAGACCAAGCCTCAAGCTGTCCCCCTGGGTAGAGTGCCGTGGCATCACAGCTCACAGTAACCTCCAACTCCTGGGCTCAAGCGAGTCTCCTGTCTCCGCCTCCCAAGTAGCTGGGACCACAGGCGCCCGCCACAATGCCTGGCCATTTTTAGGTTGCAGCCATCATTGTTGTTTGGCGGGCCCAGGCTGGGGATTCGAACCTGCCACCTTAGGTGTATATGGCTGGCACCTTATCCACTTGAGCCACAGGCACCAAGCCCAAAGATGTGTTTTGTTTGGCTCAAAGAATGTACATTTTTTTTTGAAGATAGAGTTTTTATTTAGTCACCTTAGGTAGAGTGCTCGGCATCAATTCCCAACAACCTCAAACTCTTGGGCTCAAGTGTTTGTCTTGCCTCAGTCTCTCAAGTTGCTCAGACTACAGGCACCCACTACAACATCCAGCTATTTTTAGAGACTGTGTCTAGCTCTTGTGCAGGCTGGTCTCAAACTCCTGAGCTCAAGCAATCCACCCACCAGGGCCTCTTAGAGTGCTAGGATTACAGGCGTGAGCCACTGCGCCTGGCCAAAGAATGTTTTCCTTAATGAGAATGCCATAGATGAGTATCACTTGCCAGTTCCCCAGACCTCACTTCCCACCACCTTGTTATCATCTGGGTCAGGGCACATTTATGTTCCTTACCTGCCCCTGGAGGAATCTGAATTTTAGACTCTAAGACAAGAGGCACAGTGACTGTATTCAGTATTTCTTTTCTTTGTCAAAGAAGAATGGAATACAGTAGAATACTGTGACACTATCATAGCTCATAGCATCCTCAAACTTCTGGACTTAAGTGGTCCTCCTGCCTCAGCCTCCCAAGTAGCTGGCATTCCAGGCCCCTGCCACCATGCCTATGCACTTGATATTTCTACTGGCACGTGGATGAATGCTGCTAATCTTTGACAGTCTTGGAAGTCTGTCTGCCCGTTAACCCCTTCCATTTAAGAGTTCTGGAAGTCTATTTGGAGAGTTTAAAACATCTCTTTATCTTTTCTAACTTTTGATTAAATGACTGTGTTATTCCAATATTGTTATTATCACCATCTCCATCTCTGACTATGTCTGATTGTTATTAAATATTCAACAAAAGTGGGTGCAAACAAATGACTAACTCATTCTGTGACCAAATGTAGTTTATACTCAAGGAAATGCAGACAGTTCATGATAATTTTGAAGTATTTACAAGCTTCCCAGAAGAGAAAAAAAATGCAACTCCTGAAAGTTTAAGGCATTACTATACAGAGCCCGCAGAACTGACACTCATTTGTGCTTGAGTATCATGTTGTCATGTTATAGAATTACATGCTTATGATTTTGTAATAAAAGATTGGTACAGATTATCAACTCACAAAAAGGGGTATTCTTTGTGTCCTAATTTTGTAACACAAGAATATCCTGCTCAAGCACAAAAGGGCATTACTTCTGCCAGACCCCGTATCTCTATTCAGTTGGTTATGAAAATTAAAAGCGTAGGCCACTGCCACTGCCGCCATCGTGCCAGCCCCTCAGGTCTCAGCGAGGCTGGGTGACACTCCAGAATGGGAGACAAGCCAATTTGGGAGCAGACTGGATCCAGATTCATTCAACATTATTACCAGTTACTTGATAATGATAGAACCCAACTAGGCGCAATTTACATTGATGCAGCATGCCTTACGTGGGAAGGACAGCAATTCCAGGGGAAAGCTGCCATTGTGGAGAAGTTGTCTAGCTTTCTGTTCCAGAAATCCAGCACGGCATCACAGCACAGGACCATCAGCCTACACCAGATAGTTGCATCATCAGCATGTCTGTGGGGCAGCTTAAGGTCGATGAAGATCCCATCATGGGTTTCCACCAGATGTTCCTATTTAAGAACATCAAGGATGCTTGGGTTTGCACCAATGGCATGTTCAGGCTTGCCCTGCACAACTTCGGCTGACCTCCTCCTAGCCAGGCACCCATGCTGTTTCCTCCTCCCTCCTCTTCCCAGTACTATTCACACTCCTGCAGATGCTCCAAATATCATACACAAATGAGCAAGGCTGCGGCAGAAGCGAGGGCAGTGAGCTGCTGCCACCGAGGTGTTGTGCGTGACGTTTGGACATTAGACTGTTGCATCTGACAGAAGTTTGTGTTGTTACCAGCGCACGCCTTGGAAAGACTAAGTAATGCAAAAGGTTGTCCTTTTTTTTTCAATCTACTGACAAGTTGGTCTAGTAACCCAAAGGAGTGAAGGAGAAAGCAGCTGCCTCACCGCCCAGATATTGATTTGTTCAGTTGTTTCAATGCCTCGTGATACAATAAACCCACAAAAATTAAAAAAAAAATTAAAAGAGTAAATAACATTCTATGATTATGAAGAAACAAGTTTTCTTACACATAACTTGGCAGATGCAAAGTGATTGGATCTTTCAAGTAAGTAATGTGCAGAAGTTACCAAAAACGTGGAAAGGTAATTCCATTTGGGAAGTATAGCCTCAAGGAAATTACCAAAATTAACTATATAAAAATATTCTACTATTGCCATTTTTAAAAGAGAAAATGTAAACAACAACATCAAAAATAGACTAAGAAAACTCATTTGTTAACAGAATAGCAAACTATATATTTTTCAAATGACAATTATATAAATTATGACATCACGAGCAGGTCATAGGCAAAGATAAGTAGAAGAAAATGAAACAGAGAATAGGTACACGGTCATTTCATATGAACAAAAACTAAGAGTAGGCTCAGCGTCTGTAGCTTAGCAGCTAGGGTGACAACCACATATACCAGAGCTGGTGGGTTTGAACTGGGCCCAGGGCCTGCCAAACAACGACATCTACAACCAAAAGAAAAAAAAATAGCCAGGCGTTGTGGCAGGTGCCTGCAGTCCCTGCTACTTGGGAGGCTGAGGCCAGAGACTCGCCTAAGCCCAAGAGTCTGAGGTTGCTGTGAGCTGTGATGCCACGGCAGTCTACCAAGGGTGACAGCTTGAGACTGTCTCAAAAAAACAAACAAATGACAACAACAACAACAAAAAAACTAAGAGTAATCACTGAAGGCAGATCGGAAGAGAATATACAGAAGTTCAGAGTGGTAGTTTCTGGCCTAAAATAAGAGTCAAACACCTAAATTCTGGCCCTGGTGTTCCCTAGGACTTGAGGGATATTGGGGCAGCCACTTTCCTCCCAGGACCATCTGGTAAGTGAGAGTTCAGATGAGACTGGTTGATAAACACATGAGGCTACTTTTGCTCATCCACATTGGGGCGTATAGGGAATGAGGATGCTAGAGATTTGCAGCATGTAAGATTTTTTTGGCACCTTGATGGTTGAATGTTTTTCTCATATTCCTCCAGACATTCATCTAGGACTGAAAAATGGGCTATCAAATATCTGAGCCTAGAATCTAATCCCTAACTGCACATAAGTGCTTTAGTGAAATTTGAAATTTCCAGGAATGAAACTGCCTTGTGAATCAAGAGAATGTTTTACTTTATATATTCTAAACTTTACTAAGAACTTTATCACTATTTTGGAAAATCATATCACTACTCATAGGCTGTAATTAAATTCCCCAGGTTCCATGCTTGTGTCAGTCTTTGCTTCTAACTGTCACATTCCCATTGCTCTGTGTATGTTTTCTATCATCTGATTACTTCATTATGTCGTCTAGAGCAATGCTACTTTGAGGTGTTACTATTCTACAAGATAAGTAGCTTGCACCAGAGTCTATCAACGTCTTCTTTCTTCAAGAAAGTATTTCTAGGGCGGTGCCTGTGGCTCAGTGGGTAGGGCGCCGGTCCCATATACCAAGGATGGTGGGTTCAAACCCGGTCCCAGCCAAACTGCAACAAAAAATATAGCTGGGGCATTGTGGTGGGTGCCTGTAGTCCCAGCTACTTGAGAGGCTGAGGCAAAAGAATAGCCTAAGCCCAGGAGTTGGAGGTTGCTGTGAGCAGTGTGATGCCACAGCACCCTAGCAAGGGCAATAAAGTGAGATTCTGTCTCTATCAAAAAAAAAAAAAAAAAGGAAAGTACTTCTATTAAAAAAAAGTCAACTGGCTTGGCGCCTGTGGCTCAAGTGGCTAAGGTGCTAGCCACATACACCTAAGGTGGCGGGTTCGAATCCAGCCCAGGCCTGCCAAAACACCAATGACGGCTGCAACCAAAAAAATAGCCAGGCATTGTGGCAGACACCTGTGGTCCCAGCTACTTGGGAAGCTGAGGCAGGAGACTCCCTTGAGCCCAGGAGTTGGAGATTGCTGTGAGCTGTGATGTCACAGCACTCTACTCAGGGGGATAGCTTGAGGCTCCATCTCAAAAAAAAAAAAATAGAAAAAGAAAGTGGGCTGGGCACAGTGGAATCCTAGCATTCCTGGAGGCCGAAGCATGTTGATTGCATGAACTCGTGAGCTTGAGACCAGCCTGAGCAAAAGGGAGAACCCGTCTCTACTAAAAATATAAAAACTGAGGCAAGAGGAGCACTTGAGCTTAAGAGTTGGTGATTGCTGTGAGCTACTCTATCCAGGGTGACAGCTTGAGACTCTGTCTCTGAAAGAAAGAAAGAAAGAAAATTGGGTCTAAGAGGTTTATGATCCTTGGATGGATCAAAGGCTTGCCAAGGACAGGGGCAGGGCAGGGTTGGGTGTGGGGCTTTAGCTTGCCCAGAGCATCATCAGCTACCACACCCAGTTCTCAGAGGAAGACAACTGAGAAATCTCAAGCTGGCATGAAGTGGGTGCCGGGCAGCTGCCACTTTGGGACACCCCTTTCAATAAAACCCAGTTCATGAGTCTCACCTATATATTAATAGAAAGCATGAGGCAACCTGCTAATGATGTCTAAGGTCTTTTTCAGGCTTTTTATTTTCTGACTTATATCTGCATCTCTCAGGCTTTGCAACTCCATGACTTGATCCATCAGTAGAGCTGCCTAAGTCTCAGAAAAGAATTGGAGCTGTTCTATCCAGGGATCAATTCATGCTTTTCCTGCTCCTAAAACAGAGACCATTGCCTCCTTCCTTGCTCTGTCCCCTGTATGTGCACTGGGAAATGGATGAGAACAAACTTTCTTTACTCCACATAGTCAGTGCAATTCAGTCGAGCAAGAGTTAAAGCTGGCTTCCTGCCTCTACCAGGGAGCCAGGCTGGATGGGGCTCCCTGAACTGGGCGCAGATGCCGCCATGCTTTGTTGATTACAATCTCCCGCACCAAGGAGGCTTTGACTAGGTTTGACATAATCAGCTCACAGCCTCTGCCTGCACTCTTTCACAAACAGGCCATTTTCACATCTTTTTCATGGAATCCGACAAGCGGAAAAATAATTAATGTTACCTCAGCCCAACAATGACCCTGGCTCTGATTCAAAAAGAAGGCATGTTGCATAAACTGCCCTTTAATTGAGGGTTGGGGGCAGACCCCACATACTCCTGTATCGGTTCTGCCTCCCTGGCCAAGGATGATTAAGGCTTTCCTAAGATTGAGGACCCATGGTCACTGAGTACTACTCAGTTTCAGGTTCAAAGAGCTTCCGTGGAAGAATTCTGTTCATGGTGGTTAGCAAGCACAGACCTGCTGTGCATGTCAGAGAATCCCGGAAGGTAGTGTTGGTTGTTCCCATTTTATTGATAAAGACAAATCAACTTCTTCTTGGCAGAATACAAAAAAATTAGAACCCATGCCTATTTTTCAGTATGTTTCTTTTCCTTCCTTTGAAAAAGAAAATATTAATAATACTTTTCTTTTTATTACAGAAGTCTTCGTGGTCACCTGCACTGTTGTTGTGAACATAAAAAGGTACAGCCACTTTGGAAAACAATCTGGAAGTTTCTCAAATGGTTAAACATGGAGTTACCATTTGACCCCGCAGTTCCACTGCTAGGTACATACTCAAGAGAAACAAAAACATATGCTTAGACACAAACTTGTATGTGAATGTTCATAGCAGCATTATTCAGAATAGTCAAAAACATGGAAACAATCCATGTCCATCAATTGATGAATAGACAAGCAAAATGAGGTATATACATACAATGAAATAGTATTTGATCAGAAAAAGAAATAAAGTATCGGCTCGGCGCCCGTAGCTTGGTGAGTAGAGCACTGGCCACATACCTGAGGCTGGTGGTTCAAGCTGGCACGAGCCTGCTAAACAACAATGACAACTGCAACCAAAAATAGCTGGGCATTGTAGCAGGCGCCTGTAGTCCCAGCTACTCCTGAAGCTGAGGCAAGAGAATCACTTAAGCCCAAGAGCTGGAGGTTGCTCTGAGCTGTAGTGCCACAGCATCTAGGGAGGCAACAGAGTGAGACTCTGTCTCTAAAAAAATAAATAAATAAATAAATAAATATAAAGGAAACAGATGAATGAGAGGAGAAACCACAAACACACCCAAGCTAAATACATACATACATACATATATACTACAGATGAGGAAAAATAAATCCAAGGAAATATCAAACTCCAAGCCAAATGATAGACTCAGTCTTTCATCTGCAATTCTTAAATCCTGAAAGCTCTCAAAACAGAAAGTTTTTTTCAGGTGGTGCCTGTGGCTCAGGGAGTAGGGCCCCAGCCCCCATATACTGAGGGTGGCAGGTTCAAACCCATAGCCGGGCATTGTGGTGGGCGCCTGTAGTCCCAGCTACTCAGGAGACTGAGGCAAGACAATTGCTTAAGCCCAGTTGGAGGTTGTTGTGAGCTGTTTGACGTCATGGCACTCTACCAAGGGTGATAAAGTGAGACTCTGTCTCTATAAAAAAAGAAAGAAAGAAAAACTGAGGTGAGAGGATCACTTGAGTCCAAGAGTTGGAGGTTGCTGCGAGCTATGATGATGCCATGGCACTTTACCCAGGGCAACACTTAAGACTCTGTCTCAAAAAAAAAAAAAAAAAAACAAAACCAGATACTTTAGAATTCCACAACATGACTAGCCTCTATGGACTTAGATGAAGAGTATAAGCTTATAATGATATCAAAAGAAGTACCTGAAATAAAGAACTTATTTATTTTACAACAGGACAATGAATAAATAAGTTAGTGTATATTACTATGAATTAAAAGGAAATTAGATGTATATGGATTGGAAAGGAACAAATAAACTACCCCTATTTGCATAGGACATGATTGTCTAGAAAATTCCAAGAAATCTCCAAAAAAAAAAAAAAAAAGATAAAAAGAAATGCCTAGAGGGCGGCACCTGTGGCTCAAGGAGTAGGGTGCTGGCCCTATATACCTGAGGTAGGGGTTCAAACCCAGCCCCAGACAAAAAAAAAAAAAAAGAAAGAAATGCCTAGGTCAGATGCCATGGCTCACACCTGTAATCTTGGCATTCTGGGAGCCTGAGGCAGGAGGATCACTCAGGAGTTTGAGACCAGCTTGAGCAAGAGCAAGACCCATCTCTACTAGAAATAAAAAAATTATAGTGGGCACCTGTAGTCCCAGCTATTCAGGAGGCTGAGGCAGGAGGATCACTTGAGCCCAGGAGTTTGAGATTGTAGAGAAGTAGGCTGAGTACTCTAGCCTGGAGCAACAGAGTGAGACTGTGTCTCAAAAAAAAAAAAAAAAAAAAAAGAAAAGAAAAAGAAAAAAGAAAGAAAGAAAAGAAAAGAAAAACAATGCCTAGAGCTAATAAGTAAGTTTTGTAGATTTTTAGGTTCAAAGTCAACTACAAAAAGCAGTCATGCTAGCAATCATGTACTAGCGATCAACAATTGGAAACAGAAATTAAAAATGCAATATCATTTATAATAGCTCCAAAAGAGAGAAAATATTGAGTATAGATCTAACAAAACATGTACAAGGTCTATATCCTGAAAACTACAAAACATAAAAAAAAGGAAAAATACCTAAATAAATGGAGAGACATAACTATTTTCATTAATTGAAAGGCTGAACATAATAAAAAATGTCAGTTTTCACCAAGTCAATATACCAAATTCTCAGAGGGATTCTTTGCATATATATATACAGGCTGGCTCTGAAATTCATACAGAAAGGGAAAGGAAATAGAACAGCAGAAACAATCTTGAAAAAGAACAAAGAGTGAGACTTACTTACATGGCTACAGTAATTAAGAAGAGTCATATTGGCAGAGAGATATCTCTGACCAATGAAACAAAAGTAATTCAGTAGAGAAAGGTTTGGTGTTTTTTTTTTGCAGTTTTTGACTGGGGCTGGGTTTGAACCTGCCACCTTCGGTATTTGGGCAGGCACCCTCTCTACTCCTTTGAGCCACAGGCGCTGCCCTTGAGAAAGGATAATTTTTATAACAAATGATGTTGAAACTTCAATTCATAGGCAAAAAAAGAACCTTTACCTAAACCTCACATCTTACACAAAAATTAAAGTAGATCATACACAATGCCAAACATAAAACTTGTAGAAGAAAACATATAATAAATTCTTTGTAACTTAGGATTAGTTGAATAGTTCTCAGACATGACAACAAAGACATGATCCACAAGAAAAAAAATCAATAAATTGCTCTTCATTGAAATTGAAAACTTTTGCTCTCACCCTCTGAGAGGATAAAAAGACAAACCACAGATCATGATAAAAGGTTTGTAAATCCCACATGCAACAAAGAACTTGTATCTAGAATGTATAAGGAACTCTCTAAGCTCAACACCAAGGGGGGAAAATTTTTTTAAAAAACCACAGAGGCCAGGAGCGGTGGTTCACGCCTATAATTCTAACACTCTGGGAGGCTGGGGCGAGTGAATTGCCCTGAGCTCACAGGTTGGTGACCAGCCTGAATCAGAGTGAGACCCCCATCTCTAAAAATAGCCTGTAGTTCCAGCTACTTAGGAGGCTGAGGCAAGAGAATCACTTGAGCCTAAGAGTTTGAGGTTACCGTGAGCTATGATGCCATAGCACTATACTGAGGGTGACAAAATGAGACTATCTCAAAAAACAAAAACAAGAAAATCACTTGAAAAGACTCTACCAAAGAGTATATATGAATAGCAAATAAGCACATAGAAAATATTTAACATAATTAACATCATTAGCCCTTAGGGAAATACAGACTGAAGCTATGATGAGGGTATTACTGCACACCTATTAAAACATTTAAAGGGTGGCTTGCTGCCTGTAGCACAGTGGTTACAGTGCCAGCCACATGCACCAAGGCTGGCGGGCTCAAGCCCGGTCCGGGCCAGCTAACCAATAATGACAGCTGCAACAACAAAAAATAGCTGGGCATTGTGGCAGGTGCCTATAATCCCAGCTACTTGGGAGGCTGAGGCAAGAGAATTGCTTAAGCCCAAGAGTTTGAAGTTGCCGTGAGCTGTGATACCATAGCACTCTACCAACGGAGCAACATAGTGAGACTCTGTCTCAAAAAAGATTAAAAAAAGCAGTTAAAGGAAAAATACAGTAATACCAAGGGCTGATGAGATGTGGAACAACTCACCATTCTCTCACACATTGCTAGCAAGGAGTATAAGATGAGTCAGCCACTCTGCAAAATAGCTTAGCTGATTCCAATAAATGTAACACACTCTTATTACTTACTTAGTAATTGCAGTTCTAGGTATTTATCCTAAAGAAATTAAAACTTATCTTCACACACATGGCAGGAATGGATCATTGATACATGCAACACCTTGGATGCATCTCAAGGGCTTTATGCTGATTAAAAATGAAAAAGCCAATCTCAAAGAGTTGTGTACTACAAGATTTTATTTTTCCATTTACATAAACATTTTTTTCCTTTTCTTTCTTTTTTTTTTTTTCTTTAGGTTTGGGGGAGTTGGGATCTTGTTCTTTTACCCAGGCTGGAGTAGATCTATGTGATCATAGCTGACTGCAGCCTCAGACTACTGGGCTCAAAACAATCTTCCCACCTTAGCCTCCCAAGTTACTGGGACGACAGGTGCACACCAACACACCTGGCTAATTTTTCTTATTTTTTGTAGAGACAGAGTCTTGCTAGGTTGTCCCAACTGGTCTCCAACTCCTGGCCTCAAAAGATTCTCCTCGTTTGGTCTCCCAAAGTGTTGGGATTACAAGCACGATCTGCCATGTGCCCAGCCTTCTAACGTTTCCTGTAGATGTAGAGGTAGGTGTAGATACTGATAGAGATCTAGATGTAG
>CAUYQV010022195.1:0-22899 GCA_963574575.1 Galagoides demidoff
CAAGTTACACTGATTGCATTTGTTAGGTAAAGTCCCTCTTATACTTGTGCCTTGTCCCCAAAAGACATGTCACACACCAGACACCACACCCTCCCTCCTTCCCTCTCTCTGCTCTTCCTTTCCTCCACTCTCCTCCCTCCTTTCCTCTCTCTCTCTCTGCTCTCCCCTTCCCCCACCTCCCACCATGTACTACGTCATTAATTGTCCTCATATCAAAATTGAGTACATAGGATTCACACTTCTCCATTCTTGTGATGCTTTACTAAGAATAATGTGTTTTGCTTCCATCAGGTTAATACAAAGGATGTAAAGTCCCCACCTTTTCTGATGGCTGAATGGTATTCCATGGTATACATATACCACAGCTTGTTAATCCATTCCTGGGTTGGTGGGCATTTAGGCTGTTTCCACATTTTAGCGATTGTGGATTGAGGTGCAATAAACAGTCTAGGGCAAGTGTCCTTGGGTAAAATAATTTTTTTCCTTTCTTTTTTTTTTTTTTTTTTGTAGTTTTTGGCCGGGGCTGGGTTTGAACCCACCACCTCTGGCATATGGGCCAGCGCCCCACTCCTCTGAGCTACAGGCGCTTGCCCAATTTTTTTCCTTCTGGATAGATGCCCAGTAATGGGATTGCAAGATCAAATGGGAGGTCTGGCTTGAGTGCTTTGAGTGTTCTCCATACTTCCTTCCAAGAAGGTTGTGTTAGTTTGCAGTCCCACCAGCAGTGTAAAAGTGTTCCCTTCTCTCCACATCTATGCCAGGCTGCAATTTTGAGATTTTGTGATGTGGGCCATTCTCACTAGGGTTAGATGATATCTCAGGGTGGTTTTGATTTGCATTTCTCTAATAATTAAGGATGGTGGGCATATGTTTTTTCATATGTTTGTTTGCCATTCATCTGTTTCTTTAGAGAAGGTTCTTTCCATCTCTCTTGCCCATTGATATATGGGATTGTTGGCTTTCATCATGTGGATTAATTTGACTTCTCCATAGCTCCTAGTCACCAAGCTTTTGTCTGATTCAAAATATACAAATAGCCTTTCCTATTGTGTAAGTTGTCTATTTGCTTTGGTTGTTATTTCCTTAGCTGTACAGAAGCTTTTCAGTTTAAATAAGTCCCACTTCTTTATTTTTGTTGTTGCAATTGCCACAGAAGTCTTCTTCATGAAGTCTTTCCCCAGGCTGATATCTTCACAATTTTTTCCTATGCTTTCTTTGAAGATTTTTATCCTTTCATGCCTTAAATGTAGGTCTTTTATCCATCTTGAGTAAATTTTTGTAAGTGGTGAAAGATGTGGGTCAAGTGTGATTCTTTTACATGTGGCTATCCAGTTCTCCCAGCACCATTCATTGAATAGGAATTATTTTTACCACTGTATGTTTTCATTAGGTTTTCCAAAGATCAGATGGCAAGTCGAAATGGTTTTGACTCATGTTTTATTCTGTTCCATATGTCTATGTCTCTATTTTTGCCCCCATACCATGCTCTTTTTTGTCACTGTGGACTTGTAATATAGCCTGGAGTCCAGTTGGATGATGCCTCTGGCTTTGTTTTTATTACTAAGAATAACCATAGCTATACAGAGTTTTTATGATTCTGTACAAAACAAAGTACTATTTTTTCTAGCTCTTTAAAATATGATGTTCGTACTTTAATGAAGAGTGCATTGAATCTGTGGATTGCTATGGGTAGAATAGACATTTTGACAATGTTGATTCTTCCCAGCCAAGAGCGTGGTATGTTCTTCCATTTGTTAACATCTTTGGCAATTTCTTTCCTCAGGGTTTCATAATTCTCTTTGAACAGACATTTTACCTCTTTTATTAAATATATTCCTAATATTTCATCTTCTTTGAAGTTACTGTGAAGGGAATTGTGTCCTTGATTTACTTCTCAACTTCACAGTTATTAGGATATACAAAGGCTACTGATTTGTGGACATTGATTTTGTACCTTGAGATGTTACTGTATTTCCTGATCACTTCCAGGAGTTTTGTGATTGAGTCTCATGGGGTTTCTAAAGTGTGAGAATTTGACCTCTTCTGCCCCCATTTGGAAGCCCTTTATACCATTCTTTTGTCTGATTGCACTGGCTAGACTTCCCAGAAATATGTTGAATGATAGTGGTGATAGTGGACAACCTTGTCTGGTTCCAGTTCTAAGTGGAAAAGCTTTCAGTTTTACTCCATTCAGTATGATGTGAGCTATGGGTTTCTCATAGATGGTTTCAATCAACTTAAGAAATGTGCCACCTGTGCCTATTTTCTTAAGTGTTCTTATTAGAAAAGGATGCTGGATTTCGTCAAATCTTTTTCTGCATTTACTGAGAGGATCATATGGTCTTTGTCTTTGCTTCTATTGATATGATGTATTACATTGATGGATTTGCATATGTTAAACTAGCCTTGCACACCTGGGATAAAGCCTACTTGATCATGATGTATAATTTTTTTCAATATGCAGCTGCACATTAGTTAAGATTTTGTTGAGTATTTTTGCATCAATATTCATTAGTGAAATTGGTCTGCGGTTCTTTTTGGTTGGGTTCTTTCCTGGTTTTGGAATCAAGGTGAAGTTTGCTTCATAGAACATGTTGTGGAAAATTCCTTCCTTCTCAATGTTTTGGAATAGGAATAGGTTCTGCAATATAGAGACAAGCTCATCTTTGAAGGTTTGATAGAATTCTGAGGTTGAGCCATCTGGTCCTGAGATTTTTGTTGTTGCTGTTGTTCAAAGCTTTTTTGCTGTTTCTACAATCTCAGTGCTTGATATTGGTCTGTTCAAGAGATCTATTTCTTTCTGTTTAAGTCTAGGAAGACGATGTAACTCCAGGAACTTATTCATTTCCTCCACATTGTCAAATTTCTGGGCATAGTGTTTTTGGTAGTAATCTGAGTTAATTTTTCATATCTCTGTGGTATCAGTTGTTATTTTTGTTTCCAATTGAGGTTATTAAAGATTTTACTTTGCTATTTATGGTTAATCTGGCCAATGGTTTATTGATTTTATTTATCTTTTCAAAGAACTAACTTTTGTTTCATCAATTTTCTGAATGATTCTTTCGTTTTCAATTTCATTTATTTATGATTTAATTTTGGTTATTTCCTTTCTTCTGCTAGGTTTGGGATTAGATTTCCTTTTCCATTTCTATAAGATGATTCATTAGGTTGTTGATGTGCTCTTTTACTGTTTTTTGGATGTAGCATCTAATGCAATAAATTTCCTTCTTAGGACTGCTTTTGCAGTTTCCCACAGGTTTTGGTAGCTTGAATCTTCATCGTATTATGCTCAGGAAGTTACTGATTTCTTTTTTTATGTCTTGCTTGACCCAACTGTCATTCAACATGAGGTTGTTAAATTTCCATGCCTTTGTGTAGAGATGACAATTTTTGTTGGAGTTGAGTTCCAACTTAAATGCCTTGAGGTCTGAGGAGATACAAGGTATAATTTCAATTCTTTTGATTTTGTTGAGGCATTATTTGTATCCTATGATATAATCTATTTTGAAGAATATTCTATGGGTTATTGAGAAGACATATATTCTCATATGGAGCTTTGGGGTGGCGTATTCTCTATGTGTCTATTAAGCACAGATGTTTTCTAGGATACCTTAGATGTTCTAAGATACCCTTGGATCTTTGTTGAGTTTCTGTTTAGACTTTCCAGCTCTGTAAGAGGTGTGTTAAAGTCACCTGTTATTATGGTGCTATAGGATAGGATATCATATTACTTGTTCTAAATAAGGTCTGTTTCAAGAATCTGGGAGCATTTAAATTGGGTACATTTCCTTCTTAACCAGAAAGAAATATTTATAATTGAAATGCCCTCTTATTGTATAGGGCATTTTCCAATATGAAGTGTCCATCTTTGACTTTTTTAACTTTAATTGCATTAAATTCACTTTATTTGAAAATAAAACTGCAACTTCTCCTTTCTTCTGATATTCATTTAGCTGAAAAATTGTTTTGCATCCCTTAACCCTGAGTTTTACTTTGTCTTTTGAGGCTACGTGAGTCTCCTGCAGGCAGTAAAAGGATGGCTTATGCTTTTTTATCCAATCAGACAGTCTGTGCCTTTTTGGTGGGAATTCAAGCCATTAACATTTATTGAGAGGGAGTGTGGTGGAGTTCTATTCATGTTATTTTGTGAAAGCCCATTGCTTAGTTTTATCTTTTGCATCATTGTGGAAGCTAGGTTTTGTTCTTTAGTTTGTTTAGTTTTCTGGTGGTATATTGTGATGGTCACTGTGTAGAATAGGTTTAAGTATTTCCTATAGAGGTGATCTTACTGGGTCAAACCTCCTCGATGTGTGCATGTCAGTAAAAGATTTGATTTAGCCGTCAATTTTAATATTTAGCTTAGCAGCATAGAGAATCCTGCCTGAAAGTTATTTTGTTTAAGTAGATTAAAGTAGATGACCATTCTCTTCTGGATTGAAAAATTACATTTGAGATGTCTGTAGTCATCCTAATGTATTTCCTCTTGTAGGTTAATTGACCCTTTCCCCTGGAAGCTTACAGAATCTTCTCTTTCATCTCAACTTTGAACAGATTCATAACAAGGTATCTTGGAGAAGCTCTGTTTGAGTTCAGATTACCTGGGGTTTGATATCCATCTGAAAGAAGCATGTCAGGATCTTTAGTGATTCTTAGGAAATTTTCATTTTCTGATATCTTCTAGTATAGCTTCCATTCCTCTGGGGCATTCTTCCCCTTCAGGAATGCCTACAATTCTTATATTTGAACACTTCATGAAGTCCCATAATTCCCTCAGTCAACATTCTGCTTTCTCTCTCTTTTTTTATGACTCTTTAATGTCTGAGTTAGCTCAAGAACTTTATCCTCTACCTCTGAGATTCTTTCTTCTATTATTAGTACTTTCTATGGCATCTTTAAGAGCCCTAATTGCTTCAGTTCCTTAAGCTCTACTATAACCTTTCTATATTCTTCATATTGTTCATCTCTTATTTGATTCTGTTCTTGGATTTCCTTTTTGCTATTTTCCACTTTCTCAGCAATTCCTTCATTGTTATTACCATCCATATTTTAAATTCCCCTTCTGTCATTTCTAACATATGTTTATAGGTGGAATCTTCTGCAGTAGCTACTTCATGATACCTTTGTAGGGACGGAGTTGCTCTGTTCTGTTTTTTCGCTGTGGCAGGACTTCTCTTCTGTTTCTTTCTCACAAGTGTTTTCTTTTTGTCTGTTTGCTTTCCCTACTTTTTCCGTTTACTTCCTCCTGCTCTGTAACTTACTGTTCCTCTGATCTAAGGAGTTAAAGTCTCCTTTGGTAAAGGACAAAAAGGAAGAGAAGAGTGAAGAACGAGAAGGGATAAAAGATTTAAAAAAAGAGGAAAGGGAGAGAACATAAGGGAAGATTAACAAAAAGAAGAGAGGGACAGAAAGAGAGAGACAGGAGTCAGTGGTGTGCAGCAGGGTACTTTGACCCACACCCACAAATCCCTGCTTCTGGGGGGCTGAGTTTGGTGCTTGGGGTTGGGACTTTCTGCCAACCTGAGCAGACACAAGACCCCACTTCTACCAAATAGAGAAGAAAAACAAAAATACTACAAATCAAAGTTAAATAAGCAAACAAAACACCTTAAGGGATATAATTAGTGAGGGAAAAAAAGAATAACAGGGCAGAAAAATTAGCAAAATGGAAGCCCTTATTATTAAAGAAGAAAATAGTGAAAAATTATAATTAGATGAGAAAAAAAGAAAAAAGGGGAAAGAAAAATCTATGGAGAAAAAGATGAAAAAGTAAATTTTAGAAAGAAAAAAAGATGAATATATATAGCCTGGGCAACAGGTGACCTTCTGGGATATGAAATGCTAATGACAATTCTGATAAAACTGTATAAATTGGAGACTTGAACCTTTGCCTTGTGGAGGAGACCATGTCCTTTCTTTCTGACTTCTCTGCTCTCAATTCCTCAGAGTTGGGAGCCTGAAGCTCTCTTCAGCCAACTTAATAGACACACTTTGACCTGTTCAAACTGTGTCCCTTGGCTACCCAGTGGCCTTCCCAGGAAAGCATGTGTCCCTCAAATCTTCCCAGGGGTGGTTGCCTCCCTTATTGTGCACACAGAACCAGCTTTTTATTAAGACCCTGTGGGCCAAACCTGCAAGGCAGCTTTCCCACAATGGCTGTGCCTGGCCTGCAGCCACACAATGAAAGCTCCACTCTGGCTGAGTGGCTCAGTCTCAGCCACTGAGTGCTGTTCAAAATCACTCGCTCACTTATCCAAGCACTTATAACACAACTCAACCAAGTGCCCAGGTGCAAAAATACCCCTCAGTGCAGGCCTTATCTGTCTGTAAACTGTCCCAGCCACAGCCCTGGCTGCACCAACCAGCCTCCACCCAAATGCAAGTACTTGCTGCTTCTCCACTGCTTTTGTCCTCATCTTGGGGTCCTGAAGTGCCCGCTGCCTTCCTGTGCCCATGAAGGAAAGTTTCTGGGCACAGGCCACAAGCCAGAGCAGCCTGGAGTCTTTTCTTCCCAACGTCACCACACACGGCTACAAAGACACAGTTTTTAGTCTACCATCTTCTGCGAAAGAGATTTTGGAATTATCAGACTGCAAATTTAAAATAACTATAATCAAAATTATATTTGTATCTTATGTATATTAAGGTTTCTCATGGACAAATTGTACAATATGCAAGAATAGATGCATATCCTATGCAGAGAATTTGAAACTCAAAGAAATAATGAACAGGAAATGCTCAAAGTAGTAATAATAATAATAAGCTATAACAGAAGTAGAGAATGTTTATGATTGGCATAATAATACACTGGAAATGCCCAAGAAAAGTAGTGATTTTGAAGATATTTCAACAGAAATTTTCCAACCTAAAAATTTAAGAGAAAACCTAATAAAAAGTCAGAACAGAACATTCAAAAATTCTGAGACAAATACACCAGATGTAACATGTGCAGGATGTGTGTGGCAGAGGAAGAAGAAAGGGAGAAATGGACATGAGAACTATGTGAGATAATGATGGATTAAAAACATCCAAAATTAATGACAAACACAAATCCAAAGATTTGGGAGGCTCAGGGGATGCCCAGCAGGACATGGGTCAAAGTGTCTAGACTTAGGTCTGAGCATTCAGATTTGGAAAATCAATGACAGAGGGCGGTGCCTGTGGGTCAATGGAGTAGTGTGCTGGCCCCATATACTGAAGGTGGTAGGTTCAAACCCAACCCTGGTCAAAAACTGCAAAATTAAAAAAAAAAAAATCAATGACAGAGAAAATCTTGGAAAAAAAAAAGCTGTAAAAAGGGAAAAAGAAAACCATGTTACCTATAGAGTATGACAAGTAAGAATGACAAGAGACTTCTCTTAACAAGTCATACAAGGGAGAACAAAACAGTGAAATGTTTATGCTGAAAGGAAAAATCACCATCCCAGAATACTTTATCCAGGGAAATTATTCCTCAGAAGAGGAGAAATAATGATTTTTTTAGGTAAATCAAAAGTAAGGACATTTTTCCAGAAATTTCTCAAGAGATCCTTTTGCCTCAGCCTCCCAAGTAGCTGGGGGTATAGCTGCCCAGCACAGTACCTGGTTATTTTTAGAGATGGGGTTTAGCTCTTTCTCAGGTGGGTTTTTATTTTATTTTATTTTTTTATTTTGTTTTATTTTTGGCAGGGGCTGGGTTGGAACCCACCACTTCCAGCATATGGGGCCAGTGCCCTACTCCTTGAGCCATAGGCGCCATCCTCCTCAGGTGGGTTTTGAACTCCTGACCTCAAGCAATCCACCACCATGGCCTCCCAGAGTGGTGGGATTACAGGCATGAGCCACTGCTCTCAGCCTGTTTTCATGAGGTTTTAAAATCACTATATTTGTTTCTCTTCAGCTTATTTTTCATTAACTGAGATATTACCACAAAATCTATTCAAACTCCCTAGGTCATAATGTCTCTAAAAAATGGCTATAATAATAACTATTGAAAAAAGTTATTGAGTGAAGAGTGAAAGAAACATACTATATAGTGTCATTATTGTTGCTGTAAAGGATGAAACAAACCAAGCAGCAGGAATACAAATATTTATTTCCTCGGGATTCAGTTTTGTCATTAGCAAAAGAATAAAAACTCTAAGAAAAACGTTTTACTGTCTCTCTGAAAACAATCTTTGTAAATAATATGCAATTTAATTCAATCTAGGGTTCCCTTGACATATCTATTAGGACCAGAAGCCACTGAAGAATTGGTAATTATACAAAAATGTAGCCAAATAACCTCCTCCAGCATTTGTATGTGCTTCAAGAATTACTATCTTTAATTATCCTGTTAACAGAATATCCTTGTATATAAACATTAGGACTTGACTTCAACATTATTAATGCTCCAGTTACTGGGTGAAAATTTGGAATTTTCTGCCTTATTTTCTCTGATCTTTCTCTAGTTGTCTTTTAAATTATAGATACAATTTGTAAAAACCTATGGTAAAAGAAATATAAAATTCCGACGTTATATTAAGGAAAGCCACATTACGTTAGGGCCTCTATTGATTGATAATCTTTAACAAATCACCCCAAAACTTTGCCGCTTAGACCAATAAATATCTATTATCTTAGAATTTCCATAGATCAAATATCTGCTATGACTTAGCCGAGACCCACCGGCTCAGGGGGCATCATGAGGCTGCTTTTACACCGTCCGTTCTGGCTATGCTGTCCTCAGAGGACATCCATTGCGGGGAAGAACCCTGTCTCCAGGCTGACTTCTGGGGTGGCAGGATGAGATCCCTCACCACCTGGACCATTCTTCAGGGCCACCCGACCACACGGAAACTGATATTCCCCAGGATGAGAAGTCTGAAACAAAGAGGGAGAGGGTGTGTCCAAGACAGAACACAGTCTTTTCATGACCTGATCTTGGAGGTACTAGTCCATCATGATATTGCATTCCATAATAGAAGGAGTCACTAAGTGTAGCCCACACCAAGGGGCAAGGAAGTGCGGGAGGGTGTGGCATCGGAAGAGGCAGGGATTGTTGGGGGCACCTCACAAGCTGCTTAACCTGGTGCTTTCCATACCTGCTAAGGTGAGATTTGGAATGACATCATACTAAGTCATATTGAGACATTGTGGATGTCTGGAAAGGACAAAATAAAAATACAAAAATTATAAACTCCTTCAGTATTATATTCAAGTTCATCGAAAGGTTTATAGAACAAACACTATTGATAACCTTTAAGACATAAAAATAAAAATGGAAAGTTTTCAAGAAACTTGTAACTGCTGTAAGAAAATGTCATGTTTTCTTAACATATGCATCAACTGAAGCTGGCTTGGACACAGAGAGAAAGGAGCACTCATTGTTGGTGGGGCTGAAAACTGGCACAGCCTCTGTAGAAAGTATCTAGGATGAAGATATTTCAAAACATTTAAAGTAGACCTACCTTTTGATCCAGCAATCCCACTCCTAGGTATTAACTGAAATGAAAAAAAAAAAAAGACACTTGCACTTGAATATTTATAGCAGCACAATTCAAAACCACAGAGAAGTGGAAAGAACCCACGTGCCCATCAATTCAGGAAAGGTTTGATAAAAGCCGTGTGTAGGACATGCACACCATGGAGTACCATTCACCCCTAAAAAATGTGATCCAGTAAGTTTTGTAACAACCGGATGGAACCTGAATGGCATTGGAGTTCATCCTCAGAGTGAAGTTTCCCAAGAATGGAAAAACACCCCATGTACTCAGTGTGCTCAATACCACATGGAACTCGTCAGTCAACACTATGTGACTATATGGAGAGGAAACTCACCAGGACACAAGTAGGTGGGGAGGGGGGCACAACCCACACCTGGCTGAGGAAACGCACATATTCTGGGGGAGGGAACCTTATAACTTTCACTCAAAAAGTACAAAACCAAATAACATAAACAAAATGTGTGCACCCTGTCATATTCTGAAATTGTAAAAAAAGTAAAAATAAAAAAAAGCAGCATGCAGTGAGTATAGAAGTCCCCGGAGAGCAACGTACTAAGAAGCTTGATTTTAATGTTTTTTAAAATGTTGTAAAAACACGGGAATAATAACACAGGCATAAGGAAGACCCATTATGGGTCCGCTGAAGAACAGTCAGAGCAAACAAGTTTATTTCCACTGTATACTGATAGATTCATAATGTCTTGATTTCAGAAAAAAAGATTGACAGAGTCTCTCCCCTCCTCCTCCTCGTTTTCGTCCTCCTTCTTGTTCTTCTAAGATGATGGAATAAGCTATTAATAATTGTATTACTGATTCTATGGTTGATTAAAAGTATACCAATAACATTGATTAATTATGAACAATCTATAAAACAGGCTCTAATAGAATGAACAAAAATGTTTGCTCTTATAAAGCTCTGTTAAATTCTCTGATTAATAAACTTCAGTCCAAGTTAATTTTTTAGATTACATAGAGTTGGCAGAGATAGGTGGATTACAATAGAAAATAGAGCTATAAAATGCCAATAGATTTGAACAATGAGGCAAATAAAAAATTAATTCCATAGAAATAAAAAAAACATGTTTATGAAAACTAGCATTTTTTTTTACAGGAGTGGGACTGAAAAGGTGTTATGAAAAGTATAATATTTTGGTGATTCAGGCTTTTTCTGCAAAAAAGAAAAAAATCCAGAAAAGTCTCAAGGAAATCATGTTATTGAGCCATTACACATTGGAAACCATTTCTGGAGGAAAGAATAAAAATAGTTTAAAATTCTATGCAGCGGATTCAAAAGAAACCTGTCTTTCCTTATGTTGCTGCAAGGAACCAGTGTAATTTCCAGTTACACGAGCAAAGGCACAGGTGTTAGAACTGAGGACCAGATTGCTCATGGTACTGATTTAAATCAGCGTCTCTCAACTTTTTGGTCTCTAAACTTCCTAATAGTGTTACAAAAATCATTAAGGATCCCAAATTAGCCAGACAAGGTGGCTCATGCTTGTAATCCTCACACTCTGGGAGGCCAAGGCAGGTGGATTGCCTGAGGTCATGTGTTCAATACCAGCCTAAGCCAGAGCAAGACCCAGTGTCTAAAAATAGCCAGGCATTGTAGTGGGCACCTGCAGTCCCAGTTACTGGAAGATTGAGGAAAGAGAATCACTTGTGCCCAGAAGTTTGAGGTTGCTGTGAGCTGTGATGCTACAGTACTCTACTGAGGAAGACAAAGTAAGACTGTCTCAACAAAATAAAAAAAGAGAGAGAGAGAGAGAAAGAAAGAAGAAAAAGATTGGAATTAGTTTATAATTTGCTAAACTGTTTAATGCTGAAGTGAATATAAGGCAGCTAGATTCTTGTACCTACTCTGCATTTAATTTGTCACAGATACTTTATTTTGGTTTAAACATGAAGGAAGTCCAGGCTCAAACTCTATAGTATTTTAATAACCTGTTCACATATTTAAGCACATTTGTCTTTTCCCACACCAAAATTAGGTACGTACTTTTTTAACAGTAGTACTTTCTTGAAGGTTAGTTGCAGTATAAATTCTCAAGCTACGACCTTGAGGTTTTTAATACTTGATCCCTTTGAAATCTATTGGTCCATCCATCTTGGGTTTGGAACACATCCTTTTATGCATGGTTGGTCATTTGGAAAATATTTTCTGCTTTAGGCAGAGCTCCTAACTTTTGACATATTTTACTATAAAATGCTGAAATTTAAATTCCACTATTTTTTATCACTACTGACCTCCCAGTAAAGCCCTTAAACCTTGTGAAGCTGACAAGCTCATCATGATACATAACATTTTCTAAATTTCTAATGTTTACTTGAAAGCTCAGATTTTATCATTAACCACAAATGAATTTAATTGTTCTTTTTGAAACAGCAGATTCATTTCACATTGGAGAAAATATTGTTATAATATCCAAATCTTAAATAACCGTCATTTCACAAAAACAGTGGTTGGGTCCAGTCACAGCTCAAACAATTGCAAAGATCAATTCCTTCTATGACAATTTTGTTTCGAGTAGAAGGGTTTTATATGTATTTTCCATTTCATCACATAGAATATTGAAAAATATTATATTACATGGTTGATATCTAATAAAATAAATAATTTTTATTCCTTCATCAAAGGCACTTTTTTTTTTTTTTTGTGAAACAGAGTCTCACTATGTTGCCCTGGGTAGAGTGCTGTGGTGTCACAGCTCACAGCAACTTCAAACTTGTGGCCTTAAGTGATTCTCTTACCTTAGCCTCCCAAGTAGATAGGGCTACAGGTGCCTGCCACAGTTCCTGGATATCTTTGTTGCAGTTGTCATTGTTGTTTAGCTGGCTCAGGCCTGGTTCGGACCTGCCACCCTTGTTGTATATGGCTGGCTCTGTAACCACTGTGCTACGGACACCAAGCCGTCATCATCAAAGGCATTCTTAAATGAAACTGGATTTATTTTTTTACTTCAAATTTATTGCTTTGAGGAATTTAATGATTGCTATCACAGCTAGACTTCGTTTCTTCAGGCTTAAGGGTCTGAAGCTTTATATTCCATTGGTTTTGAACTATCAGTGCAAATGTCACCACAGCAAAAAGGTTAATAATGCCTTTATATTATTCAGAAAATGCCTTATCCTCATAGATGCCCCAGAGTGGTCTTGATATGTAGGTGTCTACACTTAGAGAAACCCTAACCTTTATTTTAAAATTATTAAGAATTGAATAATCCTATTGTTGTGATGTTGAATAGAATAGTTTTGTTATTAAAGTAGCCAGGACTAGAAGCTCAGGGAATCCTCGGAGACCTGGTTTCTTAGTTATCTTACCTTTGTCACAGACAGACAGTAAGCTCGGACCACTGCAAAACAAATGTAAAATATCAAATGGTGCAGCTGAATGTTTTATGTTTTAGGAATTATCATAGAATTAGTGCCAATTGAAGACAGTCGCAAGTATGGGATTCTTGCTTGAAGAAGTTGTGTCGATATCTTAACTCTACAATGGTTGGATGGACATTAGATACCTCATTTTCATATACAATTCAAGGGTGATGATCTGGAAAGCCTTACAGTAAGCTACTTATCCAAATATGTATGAGTTTTTCCCTAACTTTTGTTAAAGTTTTTCAATTTATAGTGAAGAATGAATTTATAGATAAAATCTCTAAGCCCATTATTACGTTTACATTGGTTTTGGTCTTCATTCTTACTTAGTGTGTTCTGGGAAGATCACAAAAATTGCTCAGGGTGCACAGCTACCGCAGGATGAGATTTTATCCTGGTGACTAGAATGTAAATGAATTTACTTCTGCTGTGGAGCATTCACCAATAGTACCAATAGAAGTCTGCATTATGATGTAGGCCTTTTCTTTTCTTTTTTTTCTTTTTAATTTCAGAGACAGCATAAATATAACCCCTTTTTATTTGTAGATAGGAAAAAAAGAAAAAGTGCTTTTCTCATTGTTGCCTGTATTTATTGGCTTGGACTCCCCTTTATTCTACACATTTAGAAACTAGTAGCTATTTAGTTTAAATAGTTATTACCTCAGCTTTTTTTTGTTTGTTTGTTAGCCTCCTTATAGCAATAAGTAATTTTATATTTATGTATTCATCCAATTCAGATATGAATCAGTAGCAAAGCATCATTCAATATGGAAGAGATGAGATTATAATTCAGGAATCCTCAAACTACGGCCTGTGGGCCACATGCAGCCCACCAAGAACATTTATCTGGCCCGCCGGGTGTTTTTGCCACCACTGCCTGTCCTGCTTAGCAGCCGATTCATCCCGGGGCCTGCAGTCCGGCACTCCAACGGTCTGAGGGACAGTGAACTGGCCTCCTGTTATAATTTGTCTGAAATTCTATTTCACAAGAGAATATATAAAGTCAATGACTAGGAAAATGGACTTGTATTTTTAAAAGTTTGAAGTTCTATAACAGAGATCACATATAAAACCAATGGTAGAAATTAAAAAGATAGTTCGGGCTCTACTAGTGAACATTATAATAATGCATATGTGTGGGAAAATATAATCAGCTTACATTACAGAAACTACTTCCTATGGGCTTTACATGTCTTAAGTCATTTAATTCTCATTTTGCATTTCTGTTTTTTCAAAAGAAAACATTGAGATACAGAAATAATTATTAATTACCCAAGATCACACTGCCAGGAAACGACGGGGCGAGACTTCAGGCCCGGGCAGTCTGTCCTCCAAGTCCCTGATAATTATAATAAAAAAAAGTTGTGAAAGTGACAGTGAAACCCGGGTAGGATACTACCAAAGTTAAAATCTCCCTGTCCAGAGGTTCATGAAGTACAAAAGAATGCTTACCCTCCTCCTCTTAAGAAAGCTTCAAGGGGGGAAATGTCAAGTTTTAGCCTCTGGCAAGGACAGGATGGGAGAGTTCTGTGAAAAGTTAAAAGTTAAAGAAAGATCTTTTTAGAATGAACAGAGGTTTTAGAGATTGCTGTGGAAATGGTTGAAAGAAAGCACAGGGCGGCCTGGGTATAAGAATATCAGTTATGTACAGATTATTAGGATGTAACGCTTGATGCTATTAACTGGCCTGGCAGCATCAGGCTGAGTGGAGACTCTGACACTTCAGCAGTTCATGGCACCTGCTCCAGATTCTAAGCACAGTATTCAAATGCTGTGTTATTGACCCCCAAAGCTCCTTTCTTTTGGAACTGAGAAATACTTCTCTTGGATAAATCAGCAATGGCTAATACATAGGTGGCATATTCCGTTTCTTTTAGTTTATTATTATTTGATTTTGTTACGTTTATCTTTTAATACTTCACCTTGTTATGTTTCTTCTTTAATTACATGGAAAATTAAATAAAACTAGAGGGGCACTAGTAATACTACATAGACAATGCTTTCTCTATAAAAGTTTAAACCATTTCATATTTACCTCATGTCATCTTATTGTTTTAAGAATAATTTATAGATGAAGCTATAACCTTCTAGATCCTTTTTCTATCTCTAGTGGAAGCTACTATTTTAAATTTCCTGTGAGTCTAAACCAGATGGTTATGGAGTTTATAGATGAGTACCTTGTGCTTTATTTATTAAAACATCATGAAATAGCTCAATGAAATGTCCATATATTTAATGTATACATTCATTTCAAATACAGAAAAGTTAATGGAGTAAATATTAAAAGAAAAATGACAAAAAACTATTAAAAGAGGTTAAACAGCTCTAGAGGAAATTGTAAAATATCAATGAAAGATATAAGATTTGAATAAATGAAAAGATACTCATGTTTGTGATTTCTAAGGCTCAGTATTAAAAATGTTGAATTTCTTCAAATTAAAATCTTAAGATAGTACAAGTACATTCATAATCTCAATAGTTTTTTTTGGTGGGTGGAAATCTTCATAGATTGATTCTAACATTCTTACAAAAGTGTAAAGATTTAGGTCAGGATTTCCTAAGACAATTTTGGCAAAAGAAAACATATCGGAGGTGGTGGTAGATTCTCACAACAAATCATTTAGCGTGATTTTTTGTCACCTTGTCAAATATTGCCCATGTTTTCCAAACACATAAGCTCTTGATTAAAAAGACTTACAAATCAGTGAAGAAGAACTAGGCTGTATACAGTGACTCAAGCCTGTAATCCCAGTACTCTTGGGAGCCCGAGGTAGGAGGGTTGCTTGAATTCAGAAGTTTGCAACCAGTCTGAGCAAGAGGGAGACCTTGTCTTTACTAAAAACAGAAAAAAATTAACCAAGTGTTGGGGAAGGGCCTATAGTCCCAGCTACTTGGGAGGCTGAGGCAGGAGGATCTCTCCAGCCCAAACAATTGAGGTTGCTTTGAGCTAAGTTAATGCCATGGCACACTAGCCCCGGTGGCAGAATGAGATTTTACTGTTGTTGTTGTTGTTAGAACTATTTAACAAAATGCATTGAAGAAACTACCTTCTGGAGAGGGAGAAAAAGTAAATCCCTCTGTTTTATTTGGCATAAAAACATTCCAATGGAAATTAATATCTATAATAAATAGATACCTTTTAGTATTGAAATTAACATGTATATGTGTTAGAAACTCAAAATAAAGAATGGTATCTTAGGCTAGAAATAAAACAGGAATCATAAGGAAGATTCTGACATACTTGAATACCACATAAGCAAAGGTAAATAAAAAGAAACTCTGGAATAACAATTTTCTACATAGCATAGAGTGAAAATATTAGTATGTGTAATACAGAATATTTACAAATCAATAATAAGTAAAAAATACTTAGTAACAATTTAGGTAAGAACATGTATAGTTATTTCAAAGAAGATAAAATACAAATATATAATAAAAATTTTGAAGAGCTGTTCAATCCAACTAGCAAACAGATATATACATTTTTAAAAGAAAGATACAATTTTACATCCACCATATGGGTAAAAATCTTAAAGATTTAGCAAAACAAAATACAGTAGAAACTCCATAGTTGACCACCTCCCTCACTGACCTCCTTATCAAGTTGACCTAATTTTCACAGACCAGACACTACAGGTACGTATCAGGGCAGTAGGCCTCGTTCCCTACATGGAGCAGCTCCGTGTGTTGACCAGTTTGATACAGCCCCTTGCCTAGTCCACTTATAGAGCCCCTACTATATTTATTTATAAATATATGAAGAGACTAAAAGTCTAAGCACTGTTAATCGCACTATAAATCATCACAATGTTGGAAAGCAGTTCGCAATGTTTCACCGTGTTGAAAATAAGCATATTCTATGACTCAGAAATTCCATTTCTGACATCGAGTCTAACGAAACTTTGCACTTGTTTACAGAGAATGTCTAACAGTGTTCCCTGTTCCTCAGTACTCCACCGGGCCCACAGCGCAAAGGCTTTGCTATGTCTATTGTTGTTTTATTTGTTTGTTTTGCCCTGTCTGGTTAGAATAATCACAAAAGTTTGACAGTGTCAAGATCCCGGCTTCTCCTATCTGAATTTAAAACCCCCCAATCCCAGATCCATTGATAGTCTGTAGTGATTTCTATCTTACATTTGAGTGTGGATGTATCTTTAATTTTTTAAAGCTGTTGTTAGTGTCTTTCAAAAGCATGGATGTTTAGTGTAATATTCTGAATGCAAGTTCAAAGAATCAGACTGCCTTAAATTTTAATGAAAAGAATAAGCACTTTTGAAAATATTTGATCTTCTGAATAAAGCATATTGCCTTCTGAAGCAGTGAGAGTTGTAATTGATCACCTTCGTGTAGAAATTATAGAATAAGATCATGGAGATTTATTCCCCTGTATGAAATAAGCATTGTCCCATAAATAGAAACCTCAGTTTATATTAGTTTAACAGGTAGACATTTTGTTGTGTGATACCAAGAAGTCTGGAGAAATACCCAGCTGGTGAAACTGATGCAGCAGGTGCCTGACATCATGGACAACCTATCTCTAAATTCTTTAGACGTTCCTTTTGCTTGTGTCCTTTCTGTTGCAGGATGGTTGTTTGAACTGAACGTATTCTATTAGCATTTCAAAGAGGAAATAAGGTGATAAGTGAATGCAGAAGGAGGAAATATCTGTTAATTATTTCCCGTTTGAAAGTTTTCCTAGATATCCCACCCAGTTTACTTCTGCTAACTGGGTAGCATTGGTAACAACTGGATAATACGACCAGATATAGAACATCACCGGTCAAGGAAATAATACTATCACAACCAGGTTAAACTACTCACGGCCACTAATCCATTGTGACAGTAAGGAATCTCCAAAATGAACTGAAGTAACAGTTTTCATCATAAAAATCAATAGGGAACATAAACAGTGCCCAGAGCATGTTTTCCTGTGCCCTGTGACTTTTCACTCTTAGAATCATAGGGATTTATTTGCCTGACTCTTTGTCTTAAAGAGCTTGTGGGGAACAGAAACAATATATTAATTAGTTTAATGGACCCAATATCTATGATTTGAGGAGACAGCAAATACTTGGCTTTTATTTTTTTATCCATTCAATGAGCCTATGACTCTTGAGTGGAGAGTTCAAGCCATTCACATTTATTAGTAGAATTGATAAGGCTGATAGATTTCTCTTCCCGTAGAACATTATTGCTTTGTTTGAACTCTTGAGCCATTGTGATATCTATGGATGGTTTTACCCAGGTGGGTCTCTATTCTGTCCCACGTATCATGCAGATCTGAGGACTTCCCACAGGGCTAGTCTAGTTATGGCAAATGATCTCAACAGTTGCTGGTCAGGAATAGACTTGGTTTCTCCATCAACGGTGGAACTTGGTTTTGCTGCACACAAATTTCTAGGCTGGCAGTTGCTCTGTCTAAGAGGATTGAAGATGTGTCTCACTCCCTACTGGCTTGTAAGTTTTCTTCTGAGAGGTCTGTTGTTATCCTAACGGTTATCCCTCTTTGGTCAGCGGTTACTTACCTCTAGCTTCTTGTAATAGAATTTTCTCTTTCATTTCCACTTTGGCCAGGTTAATTACTATGCGTCAGGTAGATGTCCTATTTGCCGTATATTTTTCTGGAGTTCAGAGACCATATCCTGTCTGGATGTCTGTATCTGTGGCAATACTAGGGAAGTTTTCTTGAATAATACCTTCAAGTAGGTTTTCCATGCCTTTAGCACTCTCTTCTTCTCCCTCAGGGATGCCTATAATTTGTATGATTTTTAGTGTCGTGTAGTCCCATGTGTTTCTATTTAATGCCTGTTTCTTTGATTTTGTCTTCTCCACCTCCTTAAATGGCTGGGTCAGCTCCAGGCCTTATTTCCAAGCTCTGAGTTTCTCTCTTCTCCTTGGTTTAACCTGTTGCGAACACTTTCTGCTGTGTTTTGAAACTCCCTAACTGACTTCTTCCTTTCTTTAAGTACCATTATATCTTTCATAATTTTGTCTAGTCCGTTAGTGACTTTTTTGGTCTTTTCCTGAAATAATTTTTGGGTTTCTTTTAGCTGGTTTTCAACTTTCTTTTCAATTCCATTCATCTTTTTTGGGGGGCCATATTCTGAATTCCATTTGTTATTTCAACAATTTTCTTATAATCATGGGAGTTCTCAGCTGTAGTTCCCTTTTGATCTCTGGGGGTTGGGGGTTGATGTGTTTTGATTTTTCATGTTGCCAGGACTCTTTTGCTGGTTTCTTCTTGTCTGTGACTTGACTTCCTTTCTCAGCTCAGGGGTAACAGGTTTGGAGGGTTTCAATTCCTTGCTGGAATCTGTCCCACTTAACTTGAGTCAGGGGTGGTCACTAGCTGGAGCTTTAGTTCAGTGGGAATCTCAGCATCTGGCTGTGAGTTTCATGGGTGCCCTGGTTGGGTGCCTTTGATCTTAGACTCAATCCCTCAGCATACCAGCAGCTTGAGCCTGGAGGGTCCTGGGTGGCTTTGGACTTTGGCATAGATCTGGTGGCTCTGATATGGTGGTAGAGGCTCTGGGGTGGGGTCTTGGTGTACAGGGGCTGCACTGGAGACTTGGGGCTGATATCTCAGGCCTGGCAGGGGCTCCGCAGGCATAGAGGTGGCATTAGGGCTCGGACTGGTGAGCAGCTTAAAACAGAGTGATTGAGCAAGGCCAGGAGGCCAGAAAGCTGGTAGGGATGGCAGGGCTGATGCAAGTTGGAGGGCTGGTCAAAGGGCCAAACCCACTGGAGGCAGTTCAGGCCCGGAGGGCGGAGCCTGAGCTGATCATGCGGCTGTTCCATTGGCTTTAGGGCCCCGGGTGCCCCAGTAAGTGAGCAGATAGCAGCACCACAGAGCTCCCCATCCCCTTCTCAGGACCTGCTAAAGTGAAGTGATAGCTCACTGTGTCTGGGGTTGCAGCCTGACGAGCTCCGCCCCCCAGCAGTTCCTGTGCTCAGATACGCTTGCACTCTGCTGGGGAAACGCTGGGTTTCAATTCACCAAGTAAGGCTTAGGGAAGCCACAAGTCTATCCACTAGCCCAGTGCAGGGCCCTAGCCCAGTGCAGGCCTGGAGTGGAGCACCTGAGGGCTCAGGATGGCTTTAACTGCTGTGCGAGCAGTGGCTGGGGATGGACTTCTGGCCAGCCCCTGGTTGTCCCCAGCAGAGGCGAGTGGTGGCAGTGCGAGTTGTCCAGCAGTTCTCAGAGCCTGGAAGAGCAGGGCGGTGCCCGAGCGTCCTGCACTGCTCTCACTCCCCACACGGTCTCGGATCTTGTACATTATCTCTCTGTCACCTGTTTCCTTGTTTGTTTGTTTTCTTTTCAGCTCTGAGTGTCCTGTGTTGCTTCTCTGTGATTTCACAGTGCTGTTTCTGAGAAGGGAAACCCAGAGGGAGGCAGCTGACTGCACCTGCCCTCGTTTTCCTGGAGCGGTGTGTTGGCCAGCTGCTTCTGGTCAGACACTTCTTCTGAGTTCCCCAAAGCCACTTCGAATTCAGAAAACTGACCCCCCCCCAAAAAGGCAATATTTCTTTTCCTCAAGGTAAAATATAAATAAAATGATCCGTGCAAACTTTATCATTTAATTAATAACACTGAGATGGCTAGTCACACGACTCTTCAAGGAACGTCACTAGTGTTGAATGAGGTAATTTGCCGTGAGTGGTTTCCAGACCGGCGGCAGCAGCTTCACCTGGAAATGTGTCAGAAATGCAAATTTTTCCCTCTTCTTCCCCAGACCTACTGAATTAGAACCTCTGGGAGTGGAGCTTAGAATTCTATGTTTTAATAAATCCTCCAAATGATTCTGATACCAGTTAAAATTCAAATAACACTGCATATGATACCACAAGAATAGAAATTCTGCAGTCTACCCTGAGATTGCTAACAACGCAAAGGGAAATAGTCTGGTGTTGTCACATAAATTCTTATTTCTTTTTGTTTAATGTAATCCATTGCCTTTCTGAACCATAGTGGAATTTTTTGCTTGGTCATTTAATTTTGAAGTAAACCAAAGTGGGGACTTTCATATCGAGTGACAAAGAAAACTTGCTTTTAAAAATCTGTTGTGATAGTACACCCCAGAGAAAGAGACCTTTTATAAACTGATACAATTTGAGTTTTTACAAAGTGATATCAAGTTAAGAGGCCAAATAATATGGGAAGTTTTGCTCATAATTTTTAATCTTTTTAAAAAGACTGTAGATTGTATTCTTTCTAGCTATTCCCTCTGAATAAGGGTGAGGAAACACCATGCTTTCTGGTTATTGATTTTTTCTTTCTGACACATTTCCACTTAACTTGAAAATCTATAACCTCTTTTCAAACCCTTTCTTCAGATATGTTGATTTAGATATGTTAATACCTTTATTTTGGAGTATTCTAAGACGACTTTCTTTCAAAAGAATAACACAATTAACTACAGCCAAAGACTTGAAAAATTACCAGTTGTGGGAGAAATCTGATCAGATTTGAGTCTTGCTTGTATATTTTTAAATTATATTTTATTATATTGTTTTTATAAATAACTGGATCCTTTTATTAATTACCTGAGATTTGTAGAGCTTACTGTCTTTAAATGTTAGAGTCACTAATGTATTTTTAAAAGTTTTCAATGCTATTCTTTAATTTGTAATCTGAAGGATGATTATACAATCAGTTCCATTGTTAACCATAATAACAGCAATTATACTGGAATCCTGGAATCTTCTTAATAAGATAAACAAGTGTAGGTAATAATATTTCCTATAATTCAATAAACAAATAACATTAAGTGATAAATCACAAAAATTGATGATCATACAAAGAAAATGGAATCCATTTAAATCTGAGAATTAAGGAATGATAGGAGCCCAAACCGTGCCTGCGGAGTACAAAACGGGATTTGGAACAGTCTTAATTCTGCTTTTAAACATTGGAGTTTTCCACTGCTACTTATATAGGCCTGTCTTTAAATGTTTAAACTGTGGGAGGGACTAATCAGATAGGAAGAGAAAAAGAGGTGAGATGAAAAATAAAATAAAGGGAGATTATATGGTAGTGTTGTTTGAATAAAATGTAATACCTTCCAATGAACAATCTATATTATATAAATCTTCTTCTTAAAAGAAATCCACAAGCTACAGTAAAAACATTTCATGATGTATATGCCAAGGCCATGTTGTTTGAGAGAGTGAATTAAGGGCTCCCAATACACGCACGGTCCACCCTCACCCTGTATTTCCTCCAAGTGGTGATGACTGTGTGTCGATCATGACCAACATATGCCACAAAAAATGTAAACACAAGTGAGTCCACAGTGTCCACAATGCAGTAAGTCACGATGTTCTTTCCAATGACCCAGACGTATACCTGGAGGATAAGAATCTTTCAGGAATCTGTGAGGAAGGAGAGAGAGGCCCCAGAGAGAGCCAGGCCACAGAGGAACAACTGAGGAGCTGAGAACTGAGCTGTTCCCACTTTCCTCCTCGGCATGCAGCCTTTTAAATACCAGTTTAGAAAATTCTTGCATCTCCTCTGTCATTGTTAACAGAACACAAAATTCTAAAGGGTTTAATTGAGTCTGATTTTCACTTAGCTCACCTTACTATTTGTCTTCCTAAATTGTTATTTAGGGAGAGGCTTGTAACAGACATTGGAAATTTTCAGAGAATGATATACTGAAATCCAAATGGATGGACAAAACTTTTTATTTTTTTAAACCAAAGAACCCATTAACCTAAGTGACGTACCTTGGGAATGGAAAAACAAACACCCCACGTACTGTCTAATAACTTGGGAATGATGGATGGGCACAGAGGGAAATAAAAGTCGTTGGAAACTAAGAAAGGGAGAAGGCGGAGGGAAGGAGGAGTAGACACCTACCTCACAGGTGCAGTGAACACTGTTCACATGGGCAGACCAAGCCCTGGTGCAGCATTGTGAAAGCTACTCACATAACAACACCGTCTGTACCCCATTACTATTTTGAAATTAAAAACACAAACCAAATAATCCATAATAGTATATATTGTAAAAGCAAATGAACAGAGAAACTTTTCAGCTTAAATAAATTTCTTCTAAGTT